>JAXQGJ010000673.1:0-10561 GCA_037039655.1 Pseudozyma sp. M118-08B | reverse complement strand
GATACCAGCTGTGGCCAGACCGGACAGTGCAACATCAACGCCTTCAACGGTACCGTCACAATTGGTGGTGGATCTGGTTGGGCTTTCCCTCCGTACGTCATCACTCCTGCTGCTGCTATTCAGGAGTATGTTCGAGCTGTTGGTCCCGATATCAACCTTCACTTTGACAACTGGGATCTCGCTGGCGCTACCGCACAGGCAAACTCGAGTGATGCAGCTCTCGTCTTTGCCAACACTTACGCTACAGAGGGTCTTGATCGTCAGAACCTCACTCTCTGGGCTAATGCTGACAACCTCATTAAGACGGTGGCTAGCAACAACAACAATACGATTGTCATCCTTCACGTTCCAGGTCAAGTTGATGTTGAGGAATGGATCAATCACCCTAACGTCACAGCCGTGGTCTTTGCTTACCTGCCAGGTCAAGAAGGCGGTGCATCGCTTCCCAAGATGCTGTGGGGTGAGATCAGCCCAAGTGGCAAACTCCCCTTCACTGTTGCAAAGAAGGAGAGCGACTACCCGCCACACACCATCGTGGATGACCCTGTGATCCACCCCAAAGCGCCGTTCACGGAGAAGCTGTTGACCGACTACAAGTGGTTCGACTACCACAACATCACACCTCGATTCGCTTTCGGTCACGGTCTCAGCTACAGCACATTTAACTACTCAAACTCGGCCACGGTCACAATGACACCGAAGAAGGATGATACCTCGATTCAGCCAACCAACGAGAAGTTGATCAACAGCGACGCTGGGCTGTATGATACAGTGCTTACAGTCGAGACCGAAGTGACGAACTCGGGAGACATGATGGCTTCGGAAGTGGTGCAGCTTTATGTGGGGTTCCCTTCTTCAGCGAACTCGCACGACAACCCACAGCCCATCAAGACGCTTAGAGGATTCGAAAAGATCAAGGACGTCAAGCCTGGAGAGACGAGGAAGGTGTCGTTTGAGCTCAGGAACAAGGATGTGGCGGTGTGGTCGACTTTGAACCAAGGCTGGAAGATTCCTCAGGGTGGCAAGATTACTTTCAGTGTTGGATCGAGCAGCAGGAAGATTCACTCGCAAGCTACTTACACTTTCTAGATCGTCACAGTGCTATCGCCGGATTGCTACATTTTGTATCATCTACATGATTCATCTTCCGCCGAGTCGTCGCATTTCAATTTCCAATGCAACAATCGCACTGGTGTGTGTTCCAAGTCTGTGATATGATCACATTCGACTTGGCATTGCATGGGGTGATTGGTATGAAGCGACTAAGCATCGTCAGCGACCGTCGAAAACTCCGATAAGATAGAGTTGCGCCGCCAAGTTGCCAGTGATGGGCTGGGGTCTGTTTGTGAATGGCAGAAGCCGGTCCGGCCTCCTTCCCGATCCGAGCTAGCGGTATACGTATCGGAAGATAAGCCGCCTGACAGCTCCGCACTGGAGAGGATAGCGGGAAGTCAATTACAGCATACTCGGACTTCTTCCGCCTTCACACGCAGTGCCAGGCTTGGCTGACCCACCAATGACTATTGCAGAACTTCACGACGTACTGATCGGAGCTCGAGCCCCAGTACAACTTTTTGCTGAGAATCTAATTCGTAGCAATGTGTGGTTACCTGGGCGCTTCGACAACTGGATCGATGTAACATCGATTCATGTGAGGGGGCGCCTTCAGCCCAGCCGCCACCTGCATCGGTACGATGGTGTATATAAGCAAGCATCTCGACCGAGCGGACTTCTAGCTGATATGTTCCCCTGGTGCGCGCAGAAAAAACGAAACGCTATCCGTGAGAGTGTTGTAGCGGCAGAGACGAATGCTATCCAAGGAAATTCTCAGGCTTTACCGCAGCTGCAATTCGGTTGCTTCGCACGCTTCATCTTCTTTGCGTTTCATATCGGCCTTCTCCGGCAACAATGACCACGCTTTCGTAAAGTTGCCGCCTGCCCCTGAGATGTCAGTCGTGCCGGCAATTGTCACCGTTCCTAGTGTCCAAGATTTTAAATTGCCGTTTGGTGTAGGCAGACAATTGCCACATTCATGTCGCCACACATCATCCTTGGGACCGAGTGACTGCAAATGAAATTTTTGTTCCCTGCGCTACCGAGCTTGAGCTGGCAAAAGGCAAGAAATGGCAGCATTGAAGAGTCAAGCTTCTGTTCGCCACAGACGTCAACAACCAACGGCGTTGCCAAGGTGATGTGCTGATGACGTCAAAGAAGGATATGAGCGTGTTTATTCCGGCGGTTCCACTGGGCGCGCCGCGGCACCTCATTTCCTGTCCTGTTCTGACTCGATTGTACTACTGATCGACCAGCTCTGAGCCTCTGATTACCAAGGACAAGCCGTCTGCGTCAGCCGAATGATGCAGCCGCAGAAGTGAAAAGATCTCGGATGTGTATAAGAATGCTTCCAAAGACGTTCCGAAGCATGACTTTCCTACATTCCGAAACATGGCACCCCAAACGTCCATATTGTCGTGGACTGACCGATCAAGCCAAGTTCAAGAGCCTGACATGACAATGCTACTTGCCAAGCTTACCCTCGTGACCTTGATGCTCAGTTGCTTCACGCTTAGCACAAATGCCGCCATCATTTCGACCACCGACATTGCGAAGCGTAACATACCACCCATCCCGCACGGTCATGCGCTACCCAAATGGTGGAACAATTACTTGAGGTCATTCTACCGAGCCTACATGCATCCGATCGTGGTGGGTAATCGCATATCTCAATCGCGCTTTTCGTTCTTCAAAGCGAGAATACACATTTTAGAACTCATTCGCAGGTAAGTGCATTCAAGGCTCAACCTGGTCTCGTGACTCGATGTCAGTCTTCTCACCAATTCTCTCACATCGTATCCACAAAGGCACGTTCTCACGGAAGCGGTCTCCAAGCTCAAGCCCGAAGAGACGGCTGTTCTTGCCAAGCCGCTGCGTATCTGGCGTGAAATGAATACAGAGATTGTGAACCCACACGAGCTCGATCGGGTGGTAGTTAACTGGCAACACGACTTGCACAGCATTGAGAGGGTGGAGCAGACAATTCTCAGAGTCCTCGCTCGAGGTGTCAATGTACGCTAAAACCCATCATCTCCAATGATTGCCATGGTTGAGCGCCTGACTACGTCACTTTGCAATCTTCGATGTCTTGAACTGATAGAGCGAGCGACAATACCGTGTGGGGCATCGAGTCGGTGCTCTATAATCACAGTGGGTCTTTCCTTTCATTCATCGGCACTGACAGCTCATACAGCAGTTGACAAAATGAAGGTCTAAAGCCGACGTAGTCTGCAGTCTATCAATGAGGGTATCACCCATTGGTATTTCCCACCAGCGAGTGAGTAAAATCGGTAACATATTCGCCGAGCTCTTGTTCACATAGCGTTACATGAGAAAGTACCATGTTCAGTTTGAAAGAATTATCAAGCGAAAAAATCGTGCTCATGTAAGCTGATCCTCTTCAGTGTAGATATGTCTTGTGCAGCACCGGCCTTACAACACCGACTTCTTGAAGACAGAGTCTATATAAGCCAAACCAACAACCGTTGCTCAAGCTCTTGCCTCCTCCAAGACATTCTTGATCAACTCTCACTCACGCACACTTATAGCCTTTCACCAAATCCTTCTTTCCAAGATGAAGCTCAGCGTTGTCAGTATTCTTGCAGTTGCTTTGTGTGCCTGTATTCTTGGCGCTGAAGCAGCTCCTTCCGGTGCCTTTCTCGAGAGACGTGCTGGTCGGGGCGAGTCCTCGTCGCCACTTCGAAGCTGGTGGGCTGACTATCTCAAGTACAACGGCAACGATGTTGGAATGCTTCCTCCCATCTCTCCGGTTGTGGAAGGAAACATAGTCGACAACGAGAATCTCCTTTCATTCAAGGCGAGGGTCATGCACGCCAGGAAACTTCGAAAGTAAGTAGGAGTTGACAGAATGGAAGGGTCTGACGATGTCATGAAGAAACGGTTCAGGACAGATATCTGATCAAAAGCAAGAGACCCGTCACATTTTCCTTTCTTTAGAGACTTGTTGAACAAGTATGAGCACGCGCTCACTCCCGGAGAGATCGAAAACCTGCAACCTGAGCTGAACAAGTACTTCAATCTCGGGAGTTTTGACAACCCTCATGTGATCAATCGACTGATTACAGCGTTTCAGGTTGATAAAGTAAGAATCGAAAGAGCCGAAGAGATTGCCCAGAGACTACTGCATAGCGGGCTTTAACCGAAGCGCACTCAGGGCAGCGATTCTTCTAGGTTCAATATACGAGATAGAGAAGTTTTGTTCGCTAATGCCCTCATGCAGTAGTATCCTGCCGGTCCCGCTCGTAACAATCGGTCTCATGACCCCTTCGCTAGGTCAACAATTAGCGCCAACGTTGTCAATAGTCACATAGTCACATCACAAGTACCTCCCTTCATCTGTGCATCAATCCACCTGTTGCTTTCATATGTGACGCCTTCCGGTTGTTATTGTGTGAGACAGGGGCGTGTCTTTGAAACAGGATGATCATAGCAACGTCTCATTGTTCATTTTGGCAACACAGCTGTTGCAAGGACTGATGAGGCTGCGGCTGCTGGAAGCATGAGCGCTCATGGTTATGCACTCTTTTCGATGATGATTCTTCTCACGCCAAGAAGCGAGAGAAAGCCTGAGGCTGCCCACGTTCATACCAACGCTGTGTCAGAAGTGAGAGCTTCCGAGCTTGACTAATTGTACAGGATAGATGCAGCCGCCAGAAGTGATTGATTGGGGACCTCAACGAAAATCTGCCACAGAGTCCTGGTGACAGCGTCTCGTTGATTGTTTGGTTGCGACAGTGAAGCCCGGCAGCTGGTGATATGCAGACACGTAGCCTTGTACGGCGAGCTTGCCTTCAATGCTTCCCAGATACGACCGTCAGTCAAAGACATTACTTCGATACGCATATATCTGCAGAAATTGTGCCCATCGCTCAGTCTGATCCTCCATCCTGCTATTAAAACGCAACAACTGTCCACTACTCTCTTCATACCAACAGCACAGCGCTCTTACCATCTTTACAAATCATGCGACTTTCGAAGATGAAGCTTTCAACTTGTGTTTTCTTGGCACTGCTATCGAGCATCCTGATCTTCAAAGCTGACGCCATTCCCGTCGCTTCTCTCGTCAAAAGATCTGGCTCTGAGCGCCCCATCCTTGTGGGCAGGCCAGTGCCAAGCTGGTGGAGGCCGTACATGACCTTCTACGGCAAACCTATCAAGACCTTCTTCAAACAGGGTAGGATCCATCCTGCGAGCTTGAATCAATTCAAGCAGCGTGTCATTAACTTGAACGCTGCTCGTAAGTGAGTGTTGATGCGATGGCAAGCTGCAGCATTGTGGACGGAGGCTGAACGTAAACATCTTTCTGTCGAACACAGCCAAATCTTGACCGATGAACGTTACAATTTGTCGGAAAGAGACCGAGAGGTTCTCCAACAGCGGTTCCATTCATGGCATAATGTCGATTCGTCTACGAGAGACATTCTTGAAATTGGGCGTGCTCAGCAGGGTTTCCTCGAAGACGGATCGAAGATTGCTGCCATTGAAAACGTCATTGCCCGACACATCCTTGGCTGACCGATAGACAAGCTACGACTTTGATGCAGTCGTCTGGCCAGAGCTACAAGGGCAATTTTTTCATGCTTCTCACCATCACAGCCTCAGACCGGCGTTTCACCTTGCGTTCCCCAGCTCGCCTTCAATGTTCAGATGCTCCCATTGCTTCCTGCTTCATTTTTCTACAAATTATTTACTCTACTCGAGAAAGTTGCATGACCGAGCTTGTTGTCGATGCAGGAAAGAGCGGAAGATTGTCCTTGTGAAATGGAAGCGCGACCACAATGCCCGTGGATATGAAGTCTATGCAAGTGCGGTGTGTTCGAGTCCTCTGACCAAGTTCGACAACAACAACTTTCGGTACCACTGCTAAGCGAGACACTCCAACCAGAGCTCGACGAGACTAAATGGGGCACATCTCCGAGACAGTTTTCTGGCAGGAACGCGGCTATAAGGGCTGCACTGGGCGGTGTCGGACCCCTCGTCAAGCAGTCGCCGCCCCTCCCAGAAAGCTGAGACCCTTCAACCCACGATGAGATGCAAAGCCCTTGTATTTGGCTTCGGATTCGCTTTCCTGTCCTTGATGGCGTGTACTGCATCTCCACCATGGCTGCTTCAACTAGGCAAGCGCCCACATCTTTCGGCCCCCACCGAGACAGAAGCCGTACTCGACCATCCTCCTCGAGTCGCAGAGTGGTGGACTGAGTATCGAGGATCATTTCATGGTCCACTGCCTGCGGTCTTCAGGAAGTATGGCGAGTCCGAAGACTGGATGACACAAGCCATACAGCTGAACATGTTCCAGGCCCGTGTTGAAGCGCTCAATACTCTTCGACAGTAAGTTCTCACATCCCCTTTCCTCGGGGCTCGACGCTCAGAGACTGCAAAGCTGACATCGCGCTTCCTGAGCTCCTTAGCCTCGTGCTGCTCAAATTGAAGCCACTCCTAACAAGGGAAGAGGCATTACGCCTTGGTCAAAGGATGCACCCTTGGCAGTGGACTACCATGCGCGCATTGCACAAAGACGAAAGGCTATACAGGTCGCTACTCGAAGCAGAGAAGCTCTACATCTACGAACTGGAAGAGATTCTAGAACGAGTCGGAAAGCGTTCCAGTTGACCACGCTTCGGATCCAACTTGCCGGCGTGATCCTGAAGCGCAGAGGCTCGAGGCTCGCTTCACCTTCGAATGCCGTGCTAGACAACACCGATTGCAATGTGCAGTGAAAATATCGTTGTTCGGCCCTTCAACACGGCAACTATGCCTCGTTTACAAGGCGACTGAAAAATTTGGTGGGCGCTATCGAGCGTGGTGCAACGTATGCCGTTTGCCGTATGCACGAGTCGGAGAGCGGCCTTCATTTGGCAGTCTGTGCCTTTCGAGCTCGAGTTGTAGCCTTGTGACACTGTTCCCTGCCTCATCATGGCGCAATAGCTGCATGGTATCGTCCTGTAAGCGTGGACATGTCTCGGCGTTACCACGGGTGTCTCGTTTCCCGCACTCGAAGATTCGGAAGAACCGTTCCCTTGACAGTGATACGATGCAACAGCTGCAGCGGCGACATCCGACGTCGAGCGAGTCGCCCACGCAGCGGCCATATGTCGGGATCGGACGCACATTTGCTCCTCGTGTTGTCGCGGGAATGGACATGTTCATGACCGGGTCTAATAGCTCGCAAACATTGCTGCCAGAGCCTCGAACCTCCACGCTGAATAGATGTCGCCCACCGTGATGCTCGGAGGTAGATCAACCCTTCGCTTCAAAGCGCCTACTGCTTGCCAAAAAGATCTTTGTTCTTGTACAGCAATCGTGATTGGCACACTGCCTCCTGTGCCGTTCCTCTATGAGCTCGACGCATCAGTGACAGAGCCCATGGTTGACAAGCGGCGTGAGGTCGCTCGCAAAGGTATAAGTAAGGGTGAACTGGGGGGATTTCGGTGCGTGGTGTCATCTCAACTCAATCAACAGATATCGAATAACCTTCTTGCTCGCCATGAAGCTCCTCACAGTCCCCAACCTCGCTATTGCTATTTGCACAGCATCTTGCTTGCTCACCGTGTCAGCTGGTCCGATGTTTGCCAGGCCTCGCCCCATGCTCCAGGGCGACGAGCCTGAAGTCGCAACTTGGTGGAATAATTACCTTGCTATCGACTCGCACAAGGCACCTCCTGGCGTAGGTACCGTCTACAAGTACAGCTTTGAACAACTCAAACCGCATTTGGCTCCTTTCCAAGAACGTCTTGATCGGCTTCAGAGGTTGAAGAAGTAAGTCATTGCGTGGGTTCTAAGGCCTCTGTTTCTCTCACTTTCACAATGAACCAGAACTGACAATCTTTCTCGTATTTGCGACAATCACAGCGGCGTATTGAAGGATAAGACTACCCGAAAGGCTCTTTCAACGGACCAAAAATTGGTTCTGGCTAAGCCTTTCTACCCTTATGATCAGTACACTCTCAAGCACGAGGTCATGCATCCGACCACACTCGTGACTAGACTGCACTCGGACAGAATGCTCGTTGCTGAAACGGAGAGTATTCTCAAGGATTTAGCAACGCATCTGCCGGACCTGTCACCTCGCTTCTAGATTCTAGTAACGCCACAAGTGCTTTGGTCTGTAATGGACCAGCGAGCTGTCTTTGCGGAGATCGCCATAGAGGTTTCGCGACGACGTATTGCTACCGTTTTGCTGTCTGAGGAGTTGTGATCTCCTCATTTGCGAACGAAATATCCACTGCTTGTCGAGCACGTAAAGTAGGCAGCTCGATGCTGTCGAGTGTGTGTTTGGGTAAAATCGTGCGTAAATGCTTCGCGGGAGCTTCAAGGTAGATCGCCCGACTGTCGGCCCAACGCAGCTGTTATATGACAAGCTACAGCCGTTCCTTCATCTGCATGCAGAGCTGACTCAGACTTACGTTCGGCTGCACTTCAAACGGCAAGTATCGATTGAATCTGCAGCGCTTGATGATATGAGTTGAGGCAGTTGTCTCGAACTCCGAGATAATGTCGCTACAGAAAAGCCTTACTGTGGGCTGCCGCTCGACCGAGGAATGTGATGAAGCTGGTACTGGCGATGTCCGAGACGGCGATCTCACGAGGCCCGTTCTCACCACATCTTTGCCTTCATTCGAGAAGACTCTGTGTGAGTGGTCACAGGAGAACAGTTCTTTCTGTGTGGGAGTCTGAGCTTTTCGTGAGCAGAAGCTCTGGCGTCGAAGATTTCGATTAGAGATATAAAGAGGTCTGGTCTTACGATCATCGACACGACATCATCATGTCATCGTCTTACTTCACTAATCTTCGCCTAATGCAGGGTCTCCTATCAAAGATGCTGCTTCCCTCTCTGATCATCTGTTTCCTGCTCACGTCCTTTTCTTCTGCCCAAGTCGCTTCCTTGTTCAAGCGAGGCGATTTCTGGGATGGTGATTACGTCGATACGACGCTTCGCCTTCGTCCTTACTCGCCAGCCACGCCGCGCACGCCGCATACGCCGCACAGCGCTGAGAGCCGCACCACCGAATGGCCCAAGGAGCTCCGTTCAGGTCGCAGTGGACTCAACTTTGGTCCCTTTCCCTCGTCAGCGACCAGATACGGATCCGATGTCGTACCCTATTCGCCTTCTGCTGAGACTCATCAGCCTTTTCAGCCGACTTCTCCGGCGATAAGGCAGAAGCAACGAATCCGAGAGGCAGTCGTGCGAAGCAATCTTCCTGCCGCACTCGTTCCTGAGGGTACATCACGGTCGGCCAGGAGGGTGAAGGGCAAAGCCCAGTCTGCAGCGTCAAGCATCGTACGATTTCAGAGTAGCGACGATGACGACAGCGATGTGGTGATCTCTTCCTCTTCGAGGGAGTGGGAAAATGCCAGGAGTGCAAGATGGAGAAATGTCCCGGTGGTGCATAACAGGCCGCAGCCACAGCGAACGTCTGATCGCACACAAAATCCTCTTCCTAACCCGCATGGTGCTAGACAGGCGGGAAGCGACGTTCCCCGTGGCCTTATCCTCGAAAGCGCAAGCACCGCTGCTGAAGTTCAAGCAAGGTTTCTGGCCGAATGGACCGACTATAGTCACATGTACCTGGGCAAACCCATACCAACAGTGGTGACCCAAGGTGCTTTCTTCCCATACCTGGCCAGAGACTGGCAAGATCGAATCGATGCTCTCAACTCTATCCGAAAGTAAGTCCTTCCGGCCACAGTCGCACGTACTGTACACTCATCGCGTACTGACGGTATCAACAACTTCACGTTCACGTCGACAGGAGCATGGATGACCATTTCAGTCACACTTATCTCGACTCAGACCAACGACGCAAGCTCCATCATCAAAAGTTCAAGAATTGGCGAAAGCAAGCAGCCTCATACAGGAAGGCAGGATACCCTGTCAGGGCGTCCTCGGGGCTCAGGGACAGAGCCGAGACCGATGCAGCTCTGATGCTTGATCTGGAGGAAATGATTCGCAAGATTGCTGCCAAGATGTCACGCGATGTGGCATAGCTTGTCGATAGGAGAACGGGGGGCTTCTAATGATGGTTCTAGCAGTGTTTGACCATCAAATGAGTGAGAGCGAGGCCACGAGATGCAAAGAGCGTTGTTGAAATACAAGAAGAAAGTTGACGAGCGAGCTGCAACGCGTGCGGACGGATGTCGGGCTTCTTGGTGGCTTCAGATAACAAAGCTGAGACTGAGTGCATGAGGTGGCATGGTGAAAAGCGAGTCAAAGCCGCTAGCGGCAAAAAGGGGGACTGACATGCTGGGTACGGTCACATCCAGTTGCGTGCGAGATAGCTTCCCTTGGAAGCGTCGTTGACCGGACCTGGCTGAAAAGGTGTCTTTGGCAGAACCGCTGCCACCGCCATGAGGACGACCAGCGTCAATCTGGCTCGCGAAAGGTGAACAAGGTTAGAAATGAAAGCGCGATTGAGGACCATCATGCGAGATGGATGGAGGCGGTGAAGAAGGGTGGTCGAACAAGCAGCATTGTGAAAGGACGAGC
>JAXQGJ010000672.1:0-10553 GCA_037039655.1 Pseudozyma sp. M118-08B | reverse complement strand
TCTGAGTAGCGTATTATGCCGAGACATGACGCCTCAGATGTAAAAAAAAGACACGCAGCAAACAGGGAACACATGGATATCTCCTCCCGCCAAAATGGGCAAGAAGAACAACAAGAACCAGGAGCAGGTTGTCGACCTCACCCTTGCAGTACGTATCCATCCTCATCCCGACCGCTCACGCCTCCATCATTGCTTAATGCGCTTTAATTGCCCTCCCTAATCTCATCCATCCTATCTTACTTCTCGTTCGCAACAACTGACAACCCTCGACTCCTTCCCCCAACTCTGCACATCAACAGGGCCCCAAGGACTGCGGCGTGATCTTCGACAGCTCGGACGCCGTCCTAGACGAGGCCAAGAAGATGGTTCGTCTCGACCACGTCTCCAAGCCCTGGACTCGCGAGTCCTGGGAGAAGGCTAGGCCCTTCATCCTCGAGCAACGCCAGAAGCTCGAGTCAAGCGGTTGGACCAACACGGACTCTGCTCGCACAGAGATGTACGTGCTCCGCCGCAGCGCTCCTCACGGTGCTTACACCGAGGACGGCTTCATGTACATCAGGATGCCCAAGAAGTTCATTGACTTCCACCGATCCAGCCGCCCCGCGGATGATGACAAGGCAGAAGAAGGCGAAGATGCCAAGCAGCGTAAGACACTCCGCCGCCGTAAGGAGAACGCCCCCTCATACAAGCTCGACAACGAGTTCATCTGGAAGGTGCGCGTCGATGGTGACGGCGAGCAGAGCGACCGTGACCCTAACGTCATTCTCGACACTCCCGAGCCCCTTGAGAACATCTTCTACCTTGTTCAGTGCTTGTCGCCAGGTATGGCCAGACTCCAGTACAACCGCAAGGATGCCATGCAGCCAAACACCAAGCAGTCGGATCTTCGTGACGACCCAGAGGCCCCCGCTATGCGTCACCGTGCCGTGTTCGCCGCAAGCGAGAAGATGGTTCGTACGCTCCCTCCCGCCTTCTGGTTGAAGAAGAACGAGATTGAGCTTCGCAAGATCCTTGGTGCCACCGCTTTCGAGGCCACCATGCGCGCTGCCCAGGAAACCAGCCGCTCGCACGTTCGCGACGTCAAGGGCCTCAACGAGAAGGTCTGGGAAGAGGCGCTCCCTCCCAAGTCCGAGTCCGAGAAGAAGAGCAAGAAGTCAAAGGTGCCGAGGACTTCGAAAGCGGTTGCGGCAAGTGCTTGAGGAGCGGCTACGTGTGGCAACTGATCGTTCAGTCTTTTCATAAGAATGTTGCACGATCATCTGCCTCCTTGTTGCTGCACGCAGCCGCTCCTCATGCGCTTGCCCGCATTCCGCTTCGTCGTTGTGTCCGTTTCTGATACGATTCCGTCCTAGCTCCGGCCCTTTTCTCTGCTTCTGGTTCCGCAATGGCTACGCAAGAAAACCCATACCTACTGGCTCCGTCGAGACCGGCTCCGTTTTCCTTGACTCTCTGGCCCGAACAAGCTCTCTTCTCTCTCTTGACTCACGAGAACTGCCTACTTGCCGTTGGCGCGTTTGCGCTCTGTTTACTTCCCAACCTGATGGTGTGTCCCAGCAGGGACTGGCACTGGCTCTGCGGATGTTTAGTCCACAGCTTGTCCAACACATGCCAATATGATCCACATGATCCTCACGATACGCGAGCCTTCTCATTTAAGGTCCTGCTCAATTACTTTTCAGCGACTCTATCTTCGCACCACGCAAACCTCGATCTTATTCTAAACTCTGTTGTAACACCATCTCTCTCAATGTCTTCCACGCACATCGCTCAGCAACTTCGCATCACTAGTAATTTTCCCCTCATCACCGCATCCAGTTTAAGCCTTCATCCCTTTGCCTCGCTCACCGTTCTTGTTGGAAGTTGGGCGTTCTCGTCAACGGCTCTTGTAGCAGTACTCTTTTTGTATCGTCGCAATAACGCATAAGCACAAGTAATGAATCTGAACACCGCTTTCTCTCGAAAAAAACTTCATGTCTTGCGACTGGTGTCCTTTGAATTAGCGACTGTTGTATGATTTGATCCACCGTGGGACGGCGCAGGATCGGAGAGGCGATCCTTGGTGGTGGCGACGAGGCTCACCATAGAATTCGCATGGTTGGGTTCATCCGCGAAGCGATCCTGCCAAGACACGGAGCCGCTCTGACTGCGGATCTACGAAGACCAGGACGAAGATGCAGTTTCATCGAGAGATGTCGTAAGGCTGTCCTCACTGCAAACGAACCTCGATAGGTCTGTGGTCTGAGCTTACTTCTTGGCCTCTTCAGCCGCTGAACGGTTGACGAGGCACACACACAAGCACATCGACTCGGAAATGGCACAGTCAAGATGGCTACGAGAATGAGAGAAGAGAACTTCATTCCGTGAAGAGTGCACTTTGCTACTTGGAATCGACTTCTTCCGCCTGCACTTCACCTTCCTTAACCTCATCCGTAGCCTCCTCAACTTGCTCTTCGTCTTGCTCTTCGGGCTGCTCCTCCTGCTCTGGTGTAGGTGGACGTTTTGACCCAATCCAATCCTTCCTCGACTGACCTAGCGCAGAACGCAGCTTGTACTCGTACAACCCTTCTTGCCCCCAAACCTGCTCCAAAGCAAGATCCTCTTTCCATTGCTCACCCTGCTCCGCAAGTCGTTTCCTCTTCCTCTCCTCTACTGCCTTTGCTTTTTCCGACAAGCCTTCCACCTTCACCGGTACCTCCAACTCCTGAATCAAAGCCTGATTCACCTCGACATAGTTCGATCCCCAAAGCTCTTGCACCAACGGCTCACCACTCGGCACGGCCAAAATCTTCCCCTCCGCCCTATCGATATACCTGAAAAACGGAGCAGGCATCTCCTTCAGCGCCTTCCTCGAAATTTCTTCCCTACCCCTCTTCTTGGCCGCTTCCGCCTCCTCATCCGAATTCTCCTCACTCCCAGCACGGGGTAACTTGTTCCTACTTCTCCCGACTTGCTTCTTGAGCAACCGATTGATCGTTTCAACTTTATCATCTTCCAATTTCTTCTCGACTTGGTTCTTCCGCTTTCGAGCCGTCTCGGATCGTCGAAGTGCGATCTCGTTCTCGGTCAACTTCTTCTTACGGTTGGGATCAAACATGGGTAATTCCATGTGTTCGGATTCGACCCCGCCTTCGCGTGCAAGTTGACGTGCAGTCTTGCCAATGATCGCGGCCATTTCGGCGGCAGTGGCTTCGTCCGGTTCGGAGGCGTCTTCGTCATCGTCTGAGTTGGAGGCGGAGAGCGGATCGCCGTCGACGGTGGCTGCACGCGAGACGTCCATATCATCATCGAGTAGTTCGTCATCTTCGAGTGTGGGGATTTCGTCGTCTTCTTCGTCGTCAGAGAACTTGCTTTTGCCCGCGCGGGGTTTCCATTTGACTTTGCTGGCGTCTTTGGCACGACGTGCTGGCGGAGTAGCGGCAGAGGCGGAGGTGGTGGAAGCGCGCGATGGACGACCGGCCTTCGATGCAGGTGCGGGTGAAGAGTCCTCTTTGGACGCAGCGGCTGCGTTGGGCGTGCGCGTAAGTTTGACACGTAACGACTTTTTGCTGGAACTCGCTTGAGGAGTTGTAGTCGCAGCAGAGCGAGTGGACGTTCTAGCAGCTCGCTTCGGCGTCGACGCTGCCGCTGCTCTCGTCGAGGACCCAGCGCCTTTTCTTGACGAGCTCCTCGATCCAGCCGCACCCCTACGAGAAGTGGACCCAGAAGGCGCATCGTACTCTTCATCGTCATCCTCATCCAACTCGTCGTATCCATCTGCTTCTTCCTCCTCCTCCTCCTCCTCTTCTTCCTCCTCTGCATCGTCTTCGTCAGCAAGTGCGTCCGCTACCTCGTCCTCATCTTCATCCCTCACAACAACCCGGCGTCGTTTCTTAGAAGGAGTGCGCGGGGCAGAAGCCATCGTCTCGTCGTCGTACTCTTCTTCGCGATGGTCCGAACCAGAATCTTCGCCGGTGAGGTCGCTGCCTTCGGAAAGCGCGTCGTAGTCAGGAGCCATGTTTGTAAAGTTTAGCGGAGTGGAGATGAAATGTCGCGAGGAAACGCAAGCCAGGCAAGAAAAAGGGGGCGAGCGATGATGCAAGTGCCGGCGGTTAAGGTTTTGCAGCAAATGAAGCTTAATCCGGTGGGGCGTTTGTGCTGATCGAGATGTGGTTTGTGGGTGCTGATGCAGGGATGTCTTCTCTTCCCTGAGGCTGAGATAATCGAACGATGGGATATCCAGCCACGTTCACGTGCAGCTATGAGCGATGATGCAGTGAAGGTATCTAAGATGGCGATCAGGGCACAACGCTGTAAGAAAAGTAGTGGCTTTGATGGTGGTCGATGCGGAGCTGCTTCCAAACGTTGCCGCGAAGGAAAGGGTGCAATTGCATCGGGGCTCCAGATTTAACTTGGTGAGCGAAGAATCGGCGATGCAAAGCGCGTTTGTGTGATTTTGCGAAAGCGAAAGCAGCGTGCAGCCAACCTGCATGAATACTGCCAGAGAACAGCGTGACTGTGACGCGGAGAAGCAAAAGAAAAGTGTTGGTCTCAGCAGCAGTGAGCCCAACGCCCACGTTAAGCATGGTGCAGCTCTGGAGGGCCTGTGCTGTTCTATTCACGCTTCACAGCTTCACGCAACTCGGAGAGTATTCTTTCAGCCTCATCACTGTTCCTCATCAATCGTTCTGGTAGCGTCTCGCAACGAAGACTCCATCAAGACCTTTTCTGAAAGCAGGTCCATCAGTGACTCAGCTCCGGCACTGAGGACCACAGACGTTGCCCTTGACAAAGCTAGCACGTACGGACTTGACGACAAGCAGTTACCTTACGCCGCAGGGAGTTCTCAAAGCAACGTAGCTTTTCTCGTGCCCGAAGGCTAAGCTTGCCAGTATGTCGGCTTCCGCCGCATCATCGTCTAGTGGCCACGATGCTTCCAACGGCGGCGGCGGCGGTGGCAGCGGCGGAAGCGCCGAAAAGTCAAGGTAGGCTTTGCTCACACAATCTGTCATCCTTGCTGCAGTACTTTGCAATTGACTCATTCTCATCGCTGTTTATGATCCCAGTGTCATCCTCAAAGTCGGCATGGTCGGCGACTCTCAGATCGGCAAGACGAGTTTGATGGTACGCTATGTCGAAGGCAGTTTCAACGAAGATTACATTCAAACCCTCGGAGTCAACTTCATGGAAAAGACCATCTCGATTCGTAACACCGAGATCACTTTCTCCATTTGGGATCTCGGAGGACAACGAGAGTTTGTCAACATGCTCCCGCTCGTATGGTACGTCTCTGGATCCCATCACCTTCCCCTCACTCTTTGTATCTTCTGCTCGTCGCTTACTGACACCTCAACGTTTCTGTGATGAACCGTTGTCATGGCAGCAACGACGCAGTAGCAATCCTCTTCATGTTTGATCTCACCCGCAAATCCACCCTCAACTCGATCAAAGAATGGTACCGTCAAGCTAGAGGCTTCAACAAAACCGCCATCCCTTTCCTCGTCGGCACCAAATACGATCACTACGCTACACTCCCACGGGAGGAACAGGACGAAATCACAAAACAAGCAAAAAGATTCTCAAAAGCCATGAAAGCTCCCCTCATCTTTTGCTCAACTAGCCACGCGATCAACGTCCAAAAGATCTTTAAAGTTTTGTTGGCAAAAGCGTTCGATTTGAAGTGCACCATACCAGAGATTAAGGGTCCTGGTGAACCGTTGTTGTTTTATGTAAGTGGTGATTGCTGGCGCTGGAGAGAGGGACGAAGATGAAGGTTCAGCAGTGCGCTAATTTTGCGCCTTCCCTTTGACTATGACAGCTCGACGTATAGCAGCGTCCACTAGCACTAGGCAAGCGCTGGCAGCGATGTTCGCTCGCTTTACTCATTACGGCCCGTACCCACCCTCACGTTTTCGTCTCAGTATACCCCCAAAAGATGTTTCCTTTGACTTATCCTCGCTCGTTATTTCCACTTCTCGCTCGTTTTGTTCCGCAAGGTAATACGATGCCCATTCCTAGACCTTTCAGGTCAGCTCAGGTACTCAAGGTATTGACAACAGTTTCACGCACGTTGCAGCCCGACGAGAGCATGAAACATGAGTGTAGGGCATTACTTTACTCGATGCCGTGGTTTATATTGCAAAGTGAAAGTGGTGGCAATCGTCTCTTCTCTACCCGACCTTCACACCCTTCTTACAACCAACCCCGAACGAATACCAGCCATAATCACCGAAACCGGCTCAACCTTGAACCCGTCACCCGGCTGAGGCGCTTCCTCTCTTGCATCCCACTCCAGATCGGCCGGGATACCTAGTTCCTCTACATTCACCCTGACTCTACCCGTAAGCGTTGACTGGTTGACTCTGATCTCCGAGAGCACGACTTTAGCCGTAAAAGGGCCCTTTACCGCCTCCTTTCCACCTGCATCTATGGATTTGCTGAGCAAGCCACGCTGAAGCCAAGCGTGTAACCAGAACCGCTCGGCACTACGCATAAGCTGTTTCGCCATCGCTTCTTGCCGTTCGAATTGCGGTAGGAGACGTTCGATGTCGTGTCGACGAAAGCGGGGTTTTGCGTGAACAAGGTGATGTTTAAGTTGCCAGTGCGCCAGCATATCCGGATAGCGACGGAGCGGTGAGGTGGCGCGAACGTAGCCTCCGCCCGTCAGCGCATCACTGAAGTGCCCCGCTACGTTGCTATGAGGAGAACCGCCAGAGAGGCCGAGAGAGAAATGCTCCACCGGCGCAGCAGCGTATCCACTCGAAGGCAAGGAAAGTCCACGAATCAAGAGGTCTTCAAACGGGATCAAACCGTGTCCGACTTGCGAACCGTTTTCGCTCACCGGTGGCACAGATCCGCCTTCGCCAGGAGCGCCGTGCGGCATGTGCGTGCGCATCCCCAAAATCTGTGCCGTCTCTGAACTTGATGCGGGGGAATGTTGGTACCGATAAGCAAGGGCAAGTTTGTGATCCCGACCATAGGACGCAGCGATGCGGCCGGCGAGAATCATCATTTCCGCCACCATGAATTGGGCCAATGCAGGATTGCGGTTGCTTGAGTCATGTGCATCGCTTTGCCCCGCGCTCACGCCAGAAACTTTGATCGTGGGGAATCCAGCGAAGAAGTACGGTCGATTCAAAGCTAACGCGGATACAGGTACTCCGGGAAGTGGTAGGGGTGAGACGCTGAGCGATGCACGTGCACGGTATGCAACCAATCCGGTGGATCGGGTCCTGTTCTCGCTGAGAAGCGTTGCCACTTTGAAGAGCAGCGAAAGTTCCGTTGAGTCCTTTTTGCCATCGTTGCTGGGCTCGGCGAGGATGTTGCCAACCTTGTTGTAGGATACAGTCTGGACATCATGTACGACAGCAGGGCGCGTCTTTGTTTCCTGTACGAGACCGGTCGAGAGGTCGAGCAGCGCGCTGAACGTCATTACTCGCTGCCCATCTGCGCAGCTAGCCTCGCCTGAATGAGAGTTGCGCAGGCCGACGCCACTGCGTACAAAGTCGTCCGGCAGCATGGCCCATCGCGCCTCAGGGAAGTACAGCGTGGTGAACCTCCTTTCGGCTCTCTGGCCAAGTGCATCATCCGGTTGAATCAACGCTGTAGGATCGGCGATGTGGATGTGCACCCAAGCTTGCTCTGCCTCTTTACCTTTGATCGGCTCGACGGAGATACCGTCGTCCAATTCAAACGCTCCCTCGTCGTCAATCACATATACGGTGTGGTCCTTTCCAAAGTCGTGTCGCATCCTCTCGATCTCTTCATCCAGCGAAGCGCTGTGCTTCTTGGCGTTACTCTCCCCACCAACTCCATCTGCTGAGGCGAAAACGTCGCCTTCGGGCTCACCCCCATCCTCTCCCAGAGTCGCATTCTTAAAACTCGCATCCAATCGAATCGGATTCTGCCAAGGTGGCAGCGCGCCAATCGACGTCAAAAACCTCAACACCAACGCATGCTGCAAATCGCCTCCCGCACCCAAATCCGTTCCAATCCTCTCCAACATCCCTTCCCCCACCCTCCTCTCGCTTTCCGGCAGCAACAACGCACTCGCCTTCTCCACCGTCATCAGCTCAGCCGTGTCCGGGTAAGGCAAAACGCGGAAATGCCCTCCAGCGCGCTTCACGATCTCCATGGCGAGACTTCCGTGCGTATCGTCTTGCACCTCACGTCGAGAACCAAGACTGGCTTGGAGGAAGTCGATGATGCTTCGATCTTCTGGTGTGAAGGTGAGACTGAGGTCGGGCTGGGAAGAAGGGGGTTCGATGATGCGTGGTTCGCCGGAGTAGTCGTGGGGATGGTGCTCAGAGTAGGTGCGAAGCTTGGCTGCTTTGGCGCAAAATGAATCGATGTACCGCTGTCCCTCGGAGCCTGGAGGGGCGGAGATCCAGCTAGAGATGAGTTCAAGAGTGGCGCGTTCACCGGTGGTGCGGCAAGTGAAGAGCTGGGAGGTGCGATGGGATAGTGCATCGGCCAAGAAGTGTGTAGGATGGGACATGAGCAATGCATGTGCTGCATAGATCGTGCTTGCTGTGAATGGCGCTCCGCTGTCTCCTTTGCCCTTCTTCCCACGACGCACTTGAAGCTGATGCATCAGCTTTGCAGCTTGAAAGGTAGTGATCGCTCCGGTTCGCAAATCCATCCTTTGTTGCTTTCTCAACCTCGTCGCTTCCTCGCTCTCTCCCTTTGGCTCTGCGTCGATCAGGAAAAGCGACTGGAAGCTCGGCAAGAGTCGTTGCAACTCCTTTTCCTTTTGTCGTTCCAAGATTCGAAGCTTGTTGCAGATCGAAGCGCGTGCTTCGAATCTCGGGATGTCGAGTGGCTCTTCGGATAACGCTGCTCCTTCGATGGGGTCAGATCCGCTACTCGACCCAGCAGAATGAGCGTCATGGCTCCCATCGGCATTTGCTGGAGTATCGAGACTGTTAGTCGAAACGACGTATTTGCGAAGGGTAGCTGCTGCCGCCTTCGCTAATTCGGCCTCGATGACACCTGGGATTTGGATCATGACATCGTTCTCCTTGTACAGCACGATCTGTCCAGAAGTAACGAGAACGTAGAGATCCTTCATACTAGTCTTATTCCTCTGTGCCGTCGCCGTTGCCAACATCCCTTCCGCCTCCGCTTCCTGCTGCTGCTTTAGCACATCATCCGGCACAGGCAGCACGATACCCACCGCCGTATTATGCCGTCTCAGCTCTACAAAATCTCCCGCTTTGATCTCCCTCCTCGGCGTCACAAAGTCTCGACTTGAAATCCTACCGTCGCCTTTGAACCCGTCATCATCCTCTCCACCTTCTCTGAGCAGCGGCTGACTAAGCACGCTCGCCGCATGCGAGCCCAAAAGCGTCTCGATGCTCTCTCCCTTCACCGCATGGTTGAGCGACTTGGCAGCGTCGTGAGAAAGCTTTGGTCGACCAACGTTTCGCCGTGTGCTGGGTCCAGGCGTGCGTTTCCACCCAGAGTACTGGTCTGAGGTTTCTTTGGAGATGGATTCGGCATGACGACCAAGGCGAGAAGCTGTGAGAAATTTGTCGGAAAGGCTGTCTTGGCGATGGCGATCGTTGTTGCGTTTGGCTTTTGAAGAGGTGGAGGTGTCTCGTTGCCATGATTCGGGGATCGCGGTCGTGGAGTGGAACGAGCGGCTAGCTGAAGAGGCGGAGGTGCTGGCTCGCTCGAGCAACCGTCTATACGTTGACGAGGACACCTTCATGTTCCTCTCAAGCGTCCTCTTGAGTCTATGGAAGATGCCAAGATGATACTCGAAGTATCTTTGAGGTAGCGATGGCAAGGAAGGATGGAAGAAGCCTTGGCCAGGTGTGTCAGAAGAAATTCTCAAGAGTCTGAAGTGAGAGCCTGTCGAAAAATGCGGCCGGTTTTTCGGAAGTCGGAAAATTTTAACCTCCACCCTTGTGTGCACAGCAAGCTGTCAAATAAAGTTCATGCTTGACGATCCTTCCGAGCAAACAACGCTTTGTGCGCATCTGCTCCTGTAACTTCCTCACTGCGTTCACACCATCAGCTGTACGGCAAATCCTGAACTCGCTTTGTGCTCGCAATTCAAGATCTGCTCTGCCTATTCTCCTCGTCCCCCTATATCGCACAGTAGATTCCTTTCAATTCACAGACCAAGTAGTGCCAGAACAAAAGACAGTGTATGATGCGAATGCGAATGCTAAAAACAAAACAGACCAAGTGAGTGTGATCAACTGCTCACCTAAACGATGAAGCTTCAGCAAGGAAGGATTGAGGCCTAAGCAGCATAAGCCCACCTTTGGCCATAGGTCAAATCCTTCTCCTCCAAATGACCAATTTCCGACTCGATCCCCACGTCCTCCTCCCCCTTCTCTCCGGCGGTCAAATCGTCGAATGGATGCCAACTTGCCCTCTTCTCCAGCATCAATCTCTTTTGACCTGTTTGATCCATCCCGGCGTAGAGTTCTTTGCTTTTCTCGGCGTCGTAGTGTCGTCCGACAGCTCCAATCTTACCGAGCGTTTCGATGTAGATAGCGGCGTATATCCGCATAAAGATTTAACTTCCCCAACAAATAAAATTTCACTTTTTGAAGATTTAATAA
>JAXQGJ010000671.1:0-10712 GCA_037039655.1 Pseudozyma sp. M118-08B | reverse complement strand
CGGTACAAGCCTACAGACACCTCGACCACACCAACAGCAGACCTTGCAGCAGGCGTTCCATCGGCATTCGCTTCCAGCTCGCCCCGCGCCGGAGGTGGTGCAGGCGAGTCGGGAGCAGGAACAACGACATCTGCAGGAGCAGCAGCAGTTGCGTGACCAGGAACAGCTTCAAATGCTACAGCAGCAGGTGGCGCAGCAAATGCAACATCAACAGCAAGTGTTGCAGCAACGGTCCCAGGCCCAACTTCAACAGCGGTCCTTGTCACACCAGCAGCAGCAGCAGCAGCAGCCGCACTCCCCTCAGTATCCACCACACCGTCCTCAGCAGCAAGCACCCGTGCAGCCAGCACACACGCCATCCGACACAGCACGAATGGCCGCCCAAGTGCGCCGCGAAGCTGACAAGGTGTTTGGTGGACTCGTTTCGGACTGTCTCTCGTTCGCCGAGCACGTACTTAGCACGAGTGACAGTGCGGAAGTGATGGGTCACAAGTCCCATTTCAGCGAAGCTGACGTGCTTTCGGTGCTCAATTCTGTCGCAGCGTATTACAAGGACGATATCGCAGCCGAACGCGCTGCTTCCGGCGGGCAGTCCAGCCTGCGCAGCGAAGAAAAGTATGCGAAGGTGTTGAAGGTTCGAGAGGCTGCACTGCGAGTCATTGGGCTGACGAAGACTCTGATTGGGGTGAAAATGTGTCTGACGGAGACGGTGTCGAGAGTGCTAGAAGCGCAGAGCAGGGGTGCAGAAGCGGAAAGGGGAGTGCTGAGGGACTGGCAAGACGTGTTGGTTGCTTCGCCCAGATACCGAGACGTCTTGAACCTGCTGTGGCAAGGTGAGACGGTGGAATTGAGGCACTTGGGGAGGGAGGAGAGGTTAAAGTTGTTGCATGGGAAGGTGAAGGAAGTGAGTAAGGAGTTGGAAGCGCAGTTGGAGAGGATGATGGATATCGATGAGTTGGTAGGAACGAGCCAAGTGGCTGGCAAGGAAGACGATGAGGAGATCAAGAGGGAGTGTTTTTTGATTGCTGGCATCTGTTGTAGGCATGTCGTTGGGTCGTTGGGCGATGGCGAGACTTTGTAAATCAGCAAAGCAAGGGGGAGGATTCGACGGCAAATGCACCGTTCGAGGTTGTTTTCAATTGTATCTTTACGCACATTGTCAAAAGCAAGCATACATTCGCATTGATCGCACACATATACACTTCCAAAGGCTGTCCGAAGGATATCATGAATTGCAGAACATTTGCACTTGACCTGACCTACACAGCTTTGTGAGTGTCCATTCCGCTCCACTTTACTGCCCGATACCGCAGATACTCAACTCCCTCATCTCCTGCAGCACCGCTTCCACCTGAGCATCCAACTGACCCTCTGCATACTCCTCTCTCACTCCATCTGCAAAAAACCTCTGCACTCCGCCCAACTTCTCATATCCATCCTCAGCAAATTTTGCTTGCATCCTGACCATCGCTTCGAAGCTTGGATCCAGGTAGGGTACTCTTAGATCTACGAGTTGTGGGAGTTCTTCCTTAATTTGGTTGTCGAGGGTTTCAAAGATAACAGTTGCGTCTTCGAGTTCTTTCTCTGCTCTTGGGAGTTTTACGGGGTCATCGGAGGGTTTTTCAGTGAGTTTACGATGTTTCGAACGAGCAGCGTCGTAGTCTAGGAGTTTCTTGTTTCGTTTATCGATGATTTTGTTGACCTCTGGGAAGTAAGAGGCGAATTTACCGATGGGTTCGAGTACGGTTGCGCGGTAAGGGGCGTCGATTTCTTTCGCCGTTTTGGTATCAAGTTCATCCACGGCTCGACGATAAGCGTTGGCAGACATAGCAGCGTCGCTGGAATCGGTGTAGAATCCATCTACGGCTTCAGCGATACGTGCTTGAGAAGAGGCAAGCGATCGAATGGCATCAAGGTACGCTTTGGCCTCTTTTTGAAGCGAAGTGACTTCCTTTTCGAGCGTGCGGTATTGGTCTTCGGTGGCTTTGAATTCGGAATCGTTGGTACGTTCGACTTGGCCTGTCTTTTGCATCAGAGTGGTACCCGCTCGGTTGATTGACTTTTTGAATCCGCCCCACGACATTGTTGCGGAATGCTTTAAGCCGGGTAGCTATGCGAGAAGTGTAGGGGAAGATTTGATGGGGGGGAAGAGGTCGGCTGTGCAGGGTCCTTCACGCGCGGTAGAAAGTGCTGCTGCTGATGAACGTGCAGTGATGAGACGATAGTGGAGCGTAAGTGATGATGACGGTGACGGTGATGGCGGTATCGGAAACGGATCGTGACGAGAGCAATGAAAGCAAGAGAGAAAGATAGAAAGAGAGTAAGCTTTGGCGGCAGTGCCGATTCCCGTTCTTTAAGCGTCTGTGCGAAATGACGAGCCAGAAAACGCGGAGAGCCCGATTGAAATGCTGTGGTTTTCCAAATTTGTTGCCAAATTTGATTACAGGTGAGCTGCATGACTTGTAGTTGTGGGGAAGCAGAGTTGTAATCGTGCTTTTCTCTCTGCCTCCACTCTCTGCGTGCTTGACCTCTTGCTGGGCTGTGCACGGATACAGGCGGCTCAGTAGCAGCAGCAGCAGCAGCAGCAGCAGAGTCGCAAAAGGAATTGATTCACAGATTGGACCCTGATCATCAACTTCCATCGGCTTGCACTTTGTTGCTATCAATGACATTCGACTCAGCTTGGGACCACCACCACCATCAGCGCTCTTGGCTATCGTCTTACGTCTCCTGCACTCGCTTCTACAGCATCCCAAACCTCGGACATCTCTTGCAAACTCCTCGTAGCCACACCCGGGCGTAACACATCTATCGTATCTCTCCGCATCAGACCATTACTACAATGAATCGCCTCTTCGGGAGCAAAGCAGCCAAGCCAAAACCTACCCTCACCGATGCCATTGCATCCACCGAGACCCGCGCAGACGGCGTCGAAGTCAAGATCCGTAAACTCGATGCTGAACTCACCCGTTACCGCGATCAAATGCGCAAGATGCGCGATGGTCCCGGCAAAAACGCCATCCAACAACGTGCCCTTCGCGTCCTCAAACAAAAACGTCTCTACGAAAACCAACTCGCACAGCTCCAACAACAATCGTACAACATGGAACAGGCCACAATGACCACCGAAAACCTGCGCAATACCATGGCCACGTTCGACGCTATGCAAACGGCGAATAAAGAGATGAAGAAAACATATGGCAAGATCGATCTGGATAAGATCGAAAGCATGCAAGATGAAATGGAGGATCTGATTGAGGCGGCGAATGAGGTACAGGAGACGTTGGGGAGGAGTTATGGTGTACCGGATGAGTTGGATGAGGAGGATTTGCAGGCGGAATTGGATGCACTGGCGGATGACCTGGAAGGGGAGGAGTTGGGCGGGGAGTCGGTACCGAGTTATTTGCAGACGAATACGGAGTTGCCAGACTTTGTGGACGAGTTGCCAAATCAGGGACAGGCGGAAGGGGCAAGTGCTGAGCATGGGGAGGCGCTGCGAGCTGCCTGATGTGTATCGCTACGTTTTCGCGGTCGATGTCAATGGTTGCCGAATAGCGGAGAATGGCGTCCCGCACTGGAGGAATTATTCGTCGATGAACAGGCAAGCGCACCCGCCTCGATCGATTTGGGGAACACTTCACCTCTGTCACCACAGATACGATCCATGTACTTTTAGTCTCACCACGTCTCAATCGCGGCATCTGCCTACATTGCAATATCGAATTTCTGCAAGATTTGTGGGCTATTACAGGACTTCTCTCGGTTCGCAGATCTCGATGGAGTTTGTCATAGCAGGCTCTATAGGCTGACCATGAATGGCGTTGTCGGGAGCACAGCATGTGAGCTTTTTGCATGAGCATCCTCGAAACCTTCATCCCACTTTCGATAAAATATCAACCTCAGAAAAATAGACAGTGAAAATCGAACGCAATAAATTGAGCACAAAAATCACAAAACTCACCCTCAACATCACAACGCACCAGACACACGAACGTACAAGGGACGTCGAAAGGCAGTTTTCCTAATGCTTGCAAGAATCGACCACTAACAGCAGCCAGGACAGACATGCAGCTGTTCATGAACAAACGCATCGCACTCCAAACAGAAATCGTGCCCACATCGACCGCATCGATATCTCGAACTTGCTGATAGTCCGGCCTCTTCCAGTGCTTTGTCCGCTGCTGCTGACCTTCCTTCTCCATCTTGTGCTGGGAAAGCGAGATTGCACGAGAAACAGCTCTTCTCTGCCTCGTTGGAGAGAGAGGTCCAGGGAACAGCTTTCCAATTCGTGACGGGGAACAAGTGGTGATAGGACCGCGCCAAGTGGGTTGACATGACGATGGTGATCCCGCAAACGGGGCAATCTGTGGGTACGTCGCAAACTTTGACTCCGCAGCGCGGGCAAAGATAGCCGGAGCCACGAGAGCGAGAGTGACATGCACAAAGGGTTGGCGTTGTGTGGTTGGGTAATCGGAGAGGAAAAGCCATCTGGAGTAAGTCGACGCCATTTTGGGCTTCTTCTTCGTCCTCAGCGGGTCCTTCTCCATTTGTGACCGCTGGACGACGCTTCGGTCTACGAGGACCTTCGACAGCCGGTGGCGGTACAAGTTCGAATAACGAATCGTGAAAATGTCCCTCGTTGAGCGCTACACTGAACGTTCCGCCTGTCCGTGTGCATACATCTTTGAACACTTTGACTTCCGCTGCGAGATGTACGATCGAAACTCGGATGTTGTCCTTCACAAGGGTGTTGATGGTATCGTGGATGTTGCCTGGATCGCATGTTGTCAAGGAACCAAAGATGGCTAGGATCTCGCGCGAGTTGGACGCCGGTAGATGGACCAGACTGCTTCTTGCCATTTCCAGAGCGTTCTGGAGGGAGGGTTCACCACGGGGCTCCAGTCGACGTTTGTTCGCCAGCGAAGCGGTATGATCTACTGTATTTCCACCCATCATAGCCAACCGCTCCGCGATGCCTTCTCTCGTGCCAATCACCGAAAGCTGCCCAATTGGATTCTGATCGAAGTACTCGTTTACGAACTCCCTAGCGTATTGCAGTGTCACGTCGAATCGATTTGGCCGCATGTCTTTCTCTAGCATACTCGCTGACAGATCGACAAGAAGCACGAGATGGCGAATGATACCTCGTTGGACAGGAGCAACGTCTTTGAGTGTACGACGACGTTTCGAGCCTTCGATCATCTGACGAACCGCTGACTCGAGCGAGCCGGAATCGTCTTCGGCAACTGCATCCCAAGAGCGTTTGTAGGTTGCTTCCCACGAGTAGCCTTGATCTTTGGATTTGGATTTTGAAGCGGACGCAGCTTTCGCTCGAGCTGCGGCGGAAGTAGATGCAGCCGCAGAAGAAGGTCCAGCTTTGCCATTTGCCGAAGATGATCCAGCGGCGACGGAGGAGCGAGATGCTACGCCTCCACGTAAGGTTCCAAGTTTGGGTAAAGAGGGTGCGGAACGATACTCGTCACCACTATCATCGTCGTCGAGAAAGTCCTCCGCATCGTAGGCGTCCGCTCCGTCGTCCACGTACTCGTCGTCGGCTATGCGTGGTGGCATAATGGAATGTCGGTGCCACGCCGCAGCAGCAACTGCGCAGCTATATCGAGGGAGACGCGGGGTTGCTTGCTATCAGCCACCGTTCGCGAGTGAATGAGCCTCGCAGCTGAGCCTTTGAAGCTGGTCGTCGAAGCTGCTCCGTAGGGTATGATGGAGTTGGTGACATGCTCAGTCACGATTCAGGATGGTCGAAGCGTCAAATATGGAACCCTTCCAAAATGTGGAGCGACACTTTCAGAACACTCTAACAATGAAGCTGCCAACAGATCGGCTTATCGGGCGAATCGTCACGCCAGAAGTGCGCCAACTTCGAGTCGCGTCTTGTCAACGTTTCCTGCCTTCAACACCATCATCTGTCTTTCTTATCCCAACACCCCCTTGGACCCTTGCGCATTGCTACAACAACACACTCCTATTCAATACTGTCTGCTCGCAAAGTGTACGCAGTCCGCTCAGAATGAACATGCCACCACCCCACGGTCCACCTGGCGGCGGCCACCCCGGTCATCCAGGTCATCCTGGTATGAGCGCCTCCTCTCCATCTCCAGGCATGATGAACCGTTCACACCCTCACGCGCAACAGCAGTTCATCCCGCAACATCCACAGCAGCAGTACCTCGACTCTCCTACTCCCGCCGGCTCGGCATCCAATCGCGGACGCAAACGTAAACTCACATCCCAGAACTCGCACCTCGCTCGTCGTCCATCCATGCACGGTCCTCACCCCTCCCATCCATCCCAGCACGGCGGCCATCCCCAACAACAACAGCAACCAGGAGGACCACCACACGGCTTCCCACCCGGTGCTCGCCCACCCATGCCTCCCTTCCTGGGTCTCAACTTGCCGCCCACAATCGCGGACGAATTGCCCGAGTCCATCTTTGATGATCTCGACAGACTCACGCCCAGAGATATCGCCGTTGCGCGTTACGCCAAGAACCACGAGTTGCTCAGCATGGTTTTCGATGCAAGGAGGATCGATACACTTGTTCCCGCTCCTTCGCCTTATGCAGAAGTGAAGGCGGAAGACCTGAAGGAGAAAGTGCAAAAGATTCAGGAGGAGGTGGTAGAGTTGGAAAAGCAGCATGAGCAGCGGTTGAGGGAGGTCAGGGAGAGTATCACTGGCAAGAAGGCGACCATATCTTCCGCACCAGCGGCGGCGGCGGGAACTGGAGAGGGATCACAAGAGACGCCAAAGTGGGGAGAAAGCGCTTCGCGAGGACGCATTCTCGGTGTAGGGTATGTTCGCGCAGAGACGCCGGAAGAGTTGAGACCGCCTAAACCTGCAACACCTGCTGCTCAGCTACAGGAGACGAGTGCGGAGGTGGCGATGGATGAAAGCGATCCAGCGAAGGATGAGGCGAAACAGGCGGAGGAAGCGGCAAGACGGCAAGCGGAAAAGGAGGCAATCGAGAAGCTTAATATCGAGCTCGGCGTTACAGAGGTTGAGCCCGAAGTCCCAGTTGCACCAGTGGCTGCTGAACCTGCTGCGGCGGTGGAGGCGGCTACCGCATCTGCACCTGCTGCTTCGGCTGCTGCTGATTCTGCTGCTGCGGCTTCGACCACGACCACGACGTCGACTGCGGCAGAGACGACTCAACCTGCCGCTACCAATGCTGAGGCTAGCGCTACTGTCGACGCTCAAGCAGCCACCGACATCGCTCACACAGCTGCTGCCACTGAGGACTCTGCGTCGGTTCCAACGGCTGAAGCGAGCACGGAGGATGCTGCTGCAGCTGCAGGTGTTGAAACCGCTCCAGAGGCAGCTACGGCCGCTGAAGGTGCTGCCATCGTCCCCGCCGCTGCTGATGCTGCTGCTGCTGAGGCAACCGAACCAGTGGGAGAAGCTGCCCCCGCTGCCGACATTAGCATGGCCGAAGCCGAGCCTGTTGTCAAACCTGAAGAGTCGACTGTTGCAGCTGCTATTACTACTGAGGAGACCCCTGCTACTACCGCCGCTACTGCTGAGGCTGCTGCGCCAACCGAAGCCGCTGATGCTGTCAACGAGGGTAGCAATGCGAAAGTTGAGGCTCCCACTGTTACCGCAGAGGAAGCTACCGCATCAGTACCAGCAGCTACAGAACCCACTGCCGACGCTAGCACTGCTTCCTCCTAATCACTCACGTCATGTACCTTTCCATACTCACCACTATCGCATGCAAGTTATCTTTCACCACGCACGCTCACGAACCGACCGCAAACACACCAAACGTGAACGATGGAACGTCAAGCGATGATAATCCCGAATGACACAACTTGAATTGCAAAGAACGAATACCGGATCTTAGATTGCACGTACGCTAAGAGAACTTCTTATAATCATGCGTCTCGTACGTCTTGACCTTCTTGACCCTCTTCTTTGGCTGTTGTTTCACCCTAGGTTCGATGACTCCTCTACTCTGCAGCTTCTGATACCTATCTCTGAACAAATTGCCTTCTGTTTTTAGCGTTCTCAAACTTTCACTCAACTCGTCTCCCGTCTGAACATCGATTTTGGCCTGGGGTACTTTGTGTTTTCCCACTTTAACGCCGGATAGACCCTGTTTGGCGAGGAGGGTAGCTTTTTCGAGACGACGTGCTTCGGCAGCTTGGGCGCGTGCGGCGGCTAGGCGAGCTTGGCGACGTTTAAGCGCGGGGAGGTGGAGGATGGTAGCGGCTTCAATACGGGAAGCTTTACGTTGGGCGGCGAGGAGGGTTTGTTGGCGTGCGCGTTTGGCTCGTGCGCGTTGCTGGCGCGTTTTACGCTTGGGTTCGGAGGAAGGGCGTGCACCTTCGCCGTCAGATCCTTCGTCATCGTCAGAAACATTATCGTCATCATCATCTTCGTCGTCCGAGGTGGTACCGGGAACGTCAACGTCCATTCCACGGTATCGTTTAAGATCGTCATCCTTCTGCAGACGGAGTTCGGCTTCGCGTGCAATGATGGTGGCGAGTTTGATTTGCCAGTTCTCACGTTCGGTTTTGTCCATCTGTTCATTCTCCTCAAGACGTTTCTCGATTTCGTACGCCTCCTGAATCAGCGCTTCGTGCGATTCGAGATCCGGGTTGTACGACGAACCGGGATGAGGAAGATCGATGGCGGGGAGCTTGCTGGCAATGTTCCCGTAATCATCACGACGGAGGGTCTTGGGCAAGTGAACAGCAGGTTTGGCTACAGCGGTGGGAAGCCATTCCGGCTCGCTGGCTTTCGACTTGCCCTTAGCGTCGCTGCCCGAAGCCGTGGAGGGCGAAGACGAAGAAGAGGAGGCGCCCCAAACGTCGTATACGCTGCCCAAAGTCTTGTTGACCACATCGGCACTGTTGTTGACAATCGCAGAAGCATCACCTTGGGTGGAAACCTGCTGACGTCCAACCATCTTGCGCAGACGCTGCTCCATCTTCTTATCGACTCCAGCGGCTTGCTTATGCTTCTTGGCGGGTGCCAGGGCTGAGTGGCCAAAGTTGCGATTTAGGATTTCAAGGCTCTTAAGAGGGCGCTTGGTGCGTGCTTGCTTGGCAGTGAGCGTTTCTTGGCCAGATCGGTCCTCGACGAAGAGCGCATCGGAAGCGGTTTGGCGGAGAGGATCGCTCTGCTCTTCGAGGAAATCTTCGGTTGAGGTGAGGTCGATGTTCTTTCGCCAGGCTTTTTTGCCTTTGCGTGACGTTTGGGTTGGTTGAGCGGGTTGACCTCTGCTCGAGGTCTTGGTGGTGCGTGTGGGAGCCATGATGGGCGACGCGGCTGATCCGGTTACCTAAGAAATTGTGGGAGAAAGTGTCGGCTTGTCCGTAGCAAGAGAGAGACGAGAGGCGAGATGCAGTCAAAAACAGCGGTCAAGAGAGATACGACTGAGAACAACCTTGAAGCGGATGATCCGATGATGCTATAACACCGGAACGGGAATGGTGCCGAAGCCAGATGATGGACGAGGAGGAGGAGAACAACCAGACTGCCATACAAATTGAAGACCCTGAGCGAGCGAAAAAAACTCGAGAAAGCGGCCGCTGTGCGCTGCGTGTGGGGAGCAAGAAGAAGAAATTTCCCAAAATCAAAAATTTCCGACTGCAGCAAGACACAAAGCCCGTCTACCGAGAAAAAAAAGAAAGGTAAACGCTGCCAAAGCCACGCACAAAGAAAAAAAAGTTGGAAGCTGGACCAGCCAGCCGTGCGTCAGAAGCTGCTCTCCACGCTTGTTCAAGTGAAGCTCAATCATCGAACGGATCCTCCGACGACGACAAGTATCACCGCATCAAGGCTTTCTCCTCATCACCTAGACGTCCCAGAGTCATCGCTCCCCGACTGAAGCATCTCGCCTGCCATCGCACATAATCGCAACGCTGCAAAGCAGCGAACCAATCACAGTCACAATGTCGAACAAAGCCGCTTCGCTCACGAGCGACCAGATCGACGATTTCCTCCTTTCGGCTCGTTACGGCGATCTCGAAGACCTCCAAGCCACCCTTTCCCCACTCCTTTCAAACGCTTCTGCCTCCGACACTACCGAACTTCTCGCTAGCATCAAGAACGAAGATGATAACACTCTCCTCCACTACGCATCGGCCAACGGTCACCTCGAAGTGGTCACCTACCTCCTACCTTATACCGATCTACCTTTCCTTCTCGCACAGAACATTTCCGGCAACACACCGCTCCACTGGGCAGGACTCAACGGACATCTCGATACCGTCAAAGCCCTCGTAGCACATATCGAAAAACTCGAGAAGGCAAATCCTGAACAAGCGAAGAAGCTCAACCTCGTATTTCATCCCAAGAAGCCAACCTCATCTTCTACCGACGATGCCAACAATGACGACGAAGACGATGGATCCGAACGAAAGCTCTGGGATGTAAGGAACAAAGCAGGAAGGGGTCCCATGAGCGAAGCGCAGATGAGGGAGCAAGAGACCGTCGTCAAGTACCTATTGGAAAGAATGATCGACGGTCCAGAAGGTTCATCCCTCCAACCTGCCGAACCTTTGCCCTCCAACCCCAAACCAGAGACCGAAGCGGTGGAGCAACAGACTGCAAAGCTCAGCTTGAACAACTAACAAGACAAAGCAACAAGCTCCTTTCAGAGCAGAGCATCATTTTAGATGCGTACCCGCCATATTATTTTCAAATACTGCTTTTCCATTGAGTCTTGTCCATGCATAATTTTTATCTG
>JAXQGJ010000670.1:0-10713 GCA_037039655.1 Pseudozyma sp. M118-08B | reverse complement strand
AGCACACCTACTTTGCCCACAGGCGTCAATGCCTTGGGATGCTACATCGACTCCAATCCTCGTGCCTTGTCTTTCACAGCTTATCAGGGCAACAGCTCCAACACACCCATGGGTTGTGCCCTCACCTGTCGAGCCAAAGGATACCGATACAGCGGCCAAGAATATGGTAGCGAATGCTACTGCGACAACTTGCTTCAATCGACGGCTGCTACACAGGGACCTGGTCAGTCGGGATGCACCATGCCGTGCAGTGGAGATAGCAGCCAGACTTGCGGAGGACCAAATCGAATCCAGATTGCCGAAGATACTCAATGGACGCAGAGCTTCTTCACGGTCACCAAAACTGGCTCTTGGCGTTTCAGTGATTGCTATGTGGACTCTGCCTCGCCTCGTCTGCTTAACATCACCTTGACACCCCAGAATCGAACGGTCGAGGGCTGCATTGGGGCGTGTACCGCAATGAATCTGCCGCTCTGCGCACTAGAATACTATGGCGAGTGCTACGGAGCTTATCAGCTTCCAGCCACGGCGCAGATTGCACCAAGCACTGGGCAGACCAATTCACTCGGTCGCGGCTGTAACATGCCATGCAGCGGTAACAACACGATCGCATGTGGTGGTGCCAACCGTGTCAATCTGTACACGTTCAATTCGTCCGCTCCCTTCATTCAACCATCACAACTTGACTACCTCCAATAGAGCATCTCGTACACTGTTGTATTTTCGCAAACAAAAATCCAATCTGTCAATAACAACTTTGCCTCGTTTCTTCACTCAAGGGTCAGCAGACTCCACTACTGGTGTGGGCACACGTTCGAAGAGTAATTTGAGATCCTATAGCAACAAGCAAGCAGATTTGGCCGTACTCGCAGAGCAGCCGTCTGGACAAGGAAGGTGAAGACTGCAACAACGCAAAAGCACAGGCAGCCAAAAGGTGGCGACAGCCAGATCCAATCCGTGAGACTTTGCAAGACAATCGTTGACAAGGCGACGTATCTGAGCCGAGACAGACCGTGTGTAAACTGGAGGCACCCGACTTCGGCCAGAGGTATGTGATCTTGTGATCTCAAAGTGTCACGCGAGGAGAACATGGTGAAAAGATGTGGCGAGGGAAAGGCTGTCGATGGCAGCGTTTTTCGAGCGAGCTAACGCGGAATCAAAAAGCACAGTCTCAATAGACACTCCCGCGTTGAAGCTCACAAGACAGCTGTATCGCTCTTTGATGGCACAGGATTCTGGTGACAAGCTCGTTGTTCTGAAGCTCGTGCGGCCTTGGTGCAGGCGATTATTGAGAAAGATGATCTTATCGGCGTTTCGGGCACCAACTGCGTCAAGCGCGGGAGTGTTGGGCTCTCAGTAGGTCTTTGTCCTTTGCGATCCACGTGAGCCTGAATTGAGGAGGTGAGGGGAGACGGGACCCTGATTCTGACGGGCAGGATTCAATGAGAGTGTAGCATGAGAAGGCGCAGAGGCGTGCAGCGAAGGTACCAATTGTGTCAATTAGTGTATGCCATGTGGTAGAATTAAAAAGTGTAAAGCAAAGCATTACTGCACTGTACATCGAGAAGAAGCATCAGGCTCTCCCGTGGTACGCATCACGGGATCAAACCAGGATGATCAGGTGTACTAGAATGATTTCATGATCTGCTAATGAGACATTTCGAATTTCAATTTACAAGTAGAACGACTTTTAGAGTATTTATATATCCAATTTTTTTTATTCCTTTATCAACATTAGAACTTTCCCACCTCCGTCCCGCTCTTTGAGGTGCCGATCAAACTTGTCTTGGCGTCGGCAACTCCGCCAATACCTGCCAAATGTTCAACTTGAAATTCCGATCGCTGTAGCTTAGTGTAGGACCCATGTTCACTGTTGGACTCACAGCAAGCCCTACGAAGCGCACACGGGATTGCGATCTGTTTGCCGGCAAAATGATTGTCCTTCTTGACGTTCTTTACATGTGGCACGAACGTGGTGTGCCTGGTATTTTACATCCCTGGGAAAGCTTGTCGCTCACAGCACCCATGTCTCACTGCCCCCGTCGAGCATGACTTTGGCATTTTTCCGTTTTGTTTTCTTTTTCCGCCTTGTATTTCCTTGTCGTTACCCTCACTTTGCTCCGCCGCGCTCGACCGACTCCCCGACGGCGGATCGGGAGCCCTGGAGCCCAGAGCTTCTGCTGCTCTGCCCGCAATACCAGTTTACCCATCTTTTCCCTCCTACTCTCTGTAGTGGCAAGGTCTCAACAGAGCGCTGATCCGGGTCACAAGATTTTCCTCGAAAGCTCATCAACCGCTAAGGTTGACGCGAATGGCGTCAAAACTGGATTTTTGCGCCAAGAAGTCTCTGAGTGCCACAAGGCGTGCCTAGCCAGGGTCTGGCGGCTGTAGATCAAACATCTTATAAGCAGCTCGGATCGATAAACAACGTTGCTGCGATCCCAATCTGGAGACCGTCAAGTCGATTGCATTAAGTGCATCCTTCTCACCGCCCACTTCGAGACAACACATCGGAACAGGAAGCGGCGTGCCTCGCTGCCGTTCACAACATCATATCTTAGCCTCAAGGATGGCGAAGGCAAAAGCAAATCATAACGAGAAGGGCAAGCTTGTAAGCAGGCTACGATCACGTGTTCTGCGTGCTTGCATTTCCTGTCGCAAGAAGTAAGTTGCCATCAGCTCTGGGCTTATTGCAAGTCTAAGAGGAAGTCGACTGAAAGACATCACTCCTTTGTTGTTCTGACTCATTCCAAACAGAAAGATTCGCTGCAGCGGCCATCCGGCGGGTTGCACTCATTGCATGGAAAGAGGTCAGGACTGCACCTACTCCGCCGTTACACAGGAAGACCAGATCAGAGCACGAGCTTACAAACAGCATCTCCAGTTGCGTCGGTGTCAGGAAGAGCCTCAGTATCATTCAGAAACTCTGGTAATTCAGCCAAACACGGTGCTCAACAGCTTATGGTGGCCTACCCTGGCCAACCCGTCCTTGACGCCGATCTTGTTGTCGCCAGCGTCACTGATTTCGAATTCTTCATCATCACCTCTTCCCCTCTCACCGGCGTCGCCAGCTGCACCTTCCTCGGAATCCTCAAGCCTGGTCTCGCCACCATTGCAGCTCTCTTCCTTTTCTTCGTTGCAGCTGTATCATGGCCAGACTTCACAGTTCGCTTGTCAGGAGACTTGCTGCGTGTCTTGGGATGGTTGAGCGATGTCGCGATGTCTGTATCCGTATCGTCTTAAAAGCTGATGAGACCGCACCTCGTCCGCAATTTTTTCGAAGCGTCAAAATAAGGAAGGCAAGCGATTTGCAGGTTCTGCTGCCACAGGCCGCTGCAAGCAGAGCAAGAGCAGAGTCTCAGAGGTCTCTCTGGATGGCATGCTGACACGGGCTGGTCGCAGAGAGCGCACATCTGTGTAGGACAGGTCAACGGCAATCAGCAGGTGCTGGCACACCTCACATCGGAGAACGCAGGTTTCCAAAAGCGCGACAGGAGCTGGCCTCAATCAAACTTTGATCGGCTGTGACAATCCATTCACATAACACGAGATCAGCGTATTCCATTGCTCGAGAGTGGAGTGCTCTCACCACATTCCCCCTCCATCTCTGATTCATCGAATGGATGACGAGCTACACCCCCACCCGGGCAACTTTATGTGTGTAGCGGCCCGGCTGAATGCGTACAGTCAGGCAACTTCGTCCTCATCCTTTGTAAAAATGATAGATGTTATGATTCTGAACGGCAATTATACCCACTTCTTACAGGCTTGTGTAGAAGGCCTATGACACTTGCGGCGCATGACCGCTATCTCGCCAAAGTCTGGCCAAATGATCAGGATCGGCTGCCAGACCAGACCGTCATTGTGTAGCCTAGAGCTCAAAAGCAAACTGTAAGATGCTTGAGGGAGACTCACTAACGCTGCAGAGCCTGGCTAACGGGAACTGGCAACAACACAGGCGCTGGACATACAGTAGCTGCTGTTATCGACTTTGCATCGCCAACCAACTTAATCAAAGCTTGGGAGCTCCGCAATCCACGTTTGTTCGCTTCTGTACGCTTAGCTGATCTTGAGGTTCCCGCAACTCACCGTAAGGTTAGCTGAGCCGCACACAGCGATAATTCCATGCCTTTGTTACTTGTCCGAACAACCGACAAGTCTGACCGACATTTGCCACAGGAGAATACACAGCACTGCCGCGGAGCAGCTCTTGACATTTTTGTTCGCAAATCGCACACAGTCGACCTCATTTTGGTGTCCTGTCTCGAATATAGATGGTCTTGACCGCCTCAGTGGATCATTCATCTTGATGTGGTTGTAACACAAGCCTTTCCACAGGTCAGGAGATGGAAACATGAGGCTTTTCCTTCATCCGATCGAAGGATTGCAAGCTATGATGCCATAATGCTCCCGGTTGAGGTCCGGCTCATCAAATTTGACAAGCTGGTGTTAGAAATTGATCGAGATACGTGCTTATTGTTGCGGTTGTCCGCGCCAGGCCCTCTGTGCTCCCTTGACCTTGTTTGCGGCGGTCTGCGCCCTTGTGATCATAGGGCGGGACTGTTCTGGACTCCTTTGCAGCTAAAGACATACGTTCTGCAGCTCGCTGACTGCAGTAGTTGGGAACGTGACTTTGTCACACGGCCTCAAATCCCAAAGTCGATTCTGAAAGTACTGCAAAATGATGACGAAGTCCTCTGCCAATGTTTTTCAAAGGAAAAGGATCGCTCGCCTGTGTCAGTCTCGATTGGGAGATCGCTCGTTGATTGCATGTCGCTCCCGCACTTAAGACACGGGAAGTGTGTCTCACAAGGCTCGTTGCCTGGCATGAAATGGCAAAGGCCCGAGGATGAAAAGATGGCAGTGTTTGCTCTGAGCAGCAACGAGCGCCAAGGTGTCTAGGATAAACGGTTAGAAAAGCAGGGCAAACTCGAACGGCCGGCAGCCAAATTATACAGGTAAGATGCTGCAGTCCGTTGAAGACACCAAAGAAACTCAGAGATAGACTCACGCTTGGCCATTCAAGGAAGCTCATGCTAGCAGGGTGGGATCGCAATGAACCTGGAGCAAATCATCCCTAGTTGCTGAGCACTGTACACTGCACTGGTCCGCGTTCCCACCCAGGCTCATCCTCGTGATGCAGTCGGGGTAAGAAGGGGGCGAGGCATTATTGGCCATCGATGGCGGTGAGCACAAGACAGAAGAAAGGGTCTGGGTCACTTCTGGGTCAAGTTGAAGTTTGACGTGAGGCTTCTTTGTTTGAATGTTTTACAATGTTTCCTCAATGTTTCAAAACGTTATAATTCTTTTGACGAGTCTATCTGGGTCGCAGCAGACCCGAAAATTGCAGTGAAATCTTGAGTTGGCAGTGGCACAAGCGGGATCGGTAAAGCGGGAGCGGGAGTCAGGCGCATATCGAAAAGTACGCCGGCGTCAACGCACAATGTAGCGCCAAACGCGCCCTGTCTTTCTCAAGTTAACTGACCGGTCTACCCGTGGCGCTGGCGCACAAAGCAACTCTGGCCTTACTGCTTCCCTTAACGAGGGGCTGGTCAAAGCTGTTAGTCACTTTTTGGACCCCTTTCTGTGGTGTTCTTAGAATTTCATCATATTTGAAATACGTACTCTCTTGCTATCTTACATGAGTAGCGTTTCGGAGCTCGAAATTCGAAGTTCGGTACTTTTATTGGCAATTCACTCTCGAACGCAGTAAATAAGACTTTTTAATTTCCCTCGGGGTTAGCTGGTGATGAGCAGATCTAATTCATGGGTCCTATACTTAGCCGTTGTCTCAATTGGACCGAGCTTGCGACGACTTTCCCGCTGTGGAACGCCTTTGAGGTTGACCGGTCCAGTCCTCGACTGTGCAATGATCTGAAGGAAAGGTCACACGGTCAGGAGCGCAAAGATCCCGGGCGAGGTATTCAATGTATACACAAAGCTTTTGACGTGGAAAAGTAGCAGCTTCGCTCCCGGCCCGTTTCGAAGCGTCCTGAGGTGACAGGGTCGTTTGTGTGCGCTCATACATCGGGACTTTCCGATCGGCGACAGCCATTTGCAGACACAGAGAGACTCTGATTTCGCTAACATGGAAGATACCGTGCCGTACATTACACTACAGTAAAGTACATTAATGTACAATTCCGTCCCGTGTACCGAGTTTACCAAGACCAATGTAAGCATATTAAGGCTATCACAAATCGGATCTACTGGCCAACGATTTTGACCGGCAAGTGACGCTGCCTCAACTTTACTTCTTTCCACACCGTAGAATACTCCTTTTTTTTGTATGTGCAGCCGAAGTAGAGGGGGCAAATCTGCTATTCTGATCTCGATCTGGGACAAAACTTTGCGGTGATGTGGCAGCACCTCCCATCATTATGTTCTCGAATGAAAATGTGCCCTATTCATCTTGTTCCGTGCAGCCACGTCAGAGAATTGCGCGCGCACCTAGATCGTCGAGCACTCTGCTCTCGGACTCAGTTTGCTCGGGCAGATCTCGACTGAGTAACAAGAGGCGACATTGCGAAAATCTAGCCGAGATAAGATTTCACATTGCAAAAGAGGATCGGAACGTCGATGATACAGATATTGGCAAGACGAGAAAATGATTGAACATGGAAACGGAGGTAATTGTATGTGACAAGAAGAGTACAGAATGCGAGGTGGAAGGGGGACAAACGTTGCAAGCGCACCGAGACCGGCTGATGCAAGCTGCTCAGCACTTCTGCCACATTTTGACATACTCGATTTCCATACCACGTTTCTTGGGGTCCTTGGGCCAAGTGGGCAGCCACCTGTCTCTGGATGCCCAGAATTGACCCCTGGCGTTGTCGACGTAGTTGGACCATGGTTTGTCATCGCCTTGACCATCCTTGAAGTAGCCGTTAACGCCACCCACGGCCACGTTGAGAATGAGGTAGAACTCTTGGTCGAAAGGGGCAGCATTGGCTGTGGAACCGGTCGCACCTGCCCACGGGTCGGAAAGCAGTGTGCCATTGCCCATCTGAGGCGGGAATCTGCCTCGCTTCCAAAATCCATCGCCGTAGCTCAGTTCAAGGTTCTTCCAAGCGGGTGAGTGTTCCCACGTGAACAGCTTTTCCTCGGTCCATTCGAGTCCGAACACATGAGAGCCTTCGTTGAACCAGTTTCTCCAAAGATTGCGGACCCTGGTCGCGAAACCGAAGCCGTCAAAGATGCTGTTGGGCCCAAAGTGCAATGTCGAAGACATCCTGTTGGACCCGTCGCTGTTGCGCGTTGTAGGCAGGTTGCCCTTGCCTTCGAAGATATCAATCTCGCCGGATCGTGGCCAGGCACCGTACACAGAGTCTTTTGGCATCATCCAGATAGCAGGCCAAATCCAGTCACCGGTTGGCATGCGTGCCTTGACTTCGACACGGCCAAATCTGATCGAACGCGAGAAGTTGGTCATGATGCGAGCCGACTGGATCGGTGGCAGGATGACACCGGTGGTCAGGTTGGAAGCGACAGCGCAGTTAGCGTCAGTCTTGTTCGAAGCGGTGCAAGTACCTGCTGAAGTCAGGTTGAGTGTATAGCCGTTTGTGATCGCGTCCATGCCTACAGCATCCGAAGTCAGAGTGGGCACAATGTAGAGCTTTCCATCCTCAACAAAGGTGTTGTTGGTGGAATCGGTTGTCCATTCGAATTCGCCATTGCCGAATCCGCCGGTCTCCATCTCGTGGAACCAAATGTCCTTGTTGAGCGTGTCGCCTTCAAACTGTTCATCAAGAATGAGGCAGTATTTGTCCTTAGGGACAGCGGCGTAGGCAAAGTACATGAGCAGAACGGCGCCAATCAGTCCAAACGACAAGCCAAAGTTGAAAACCCAGTAGGCCTTTCGATCGGACGAAAGACGTTTTTTGTCTTCAAGCCAAGGCTTGTCTGCCTTCTCTCCTTCCTTAAGCACACGCTGCGAGCGCGCCTTTCGGAATCTCAGAGGTGCTTGTGGGGCAGACGTATTCGCCGTGGCATCATAGATACCTGCTGAGGGTGTCGTGCCACCGAAGCGCCCCTGAAACGTGGGACTAGCGAGGCTGCAAGCGATGCTCGAGTTGGAGCTCGAGTACTTGTGCATTGTAGGATTGCTGGCATTGTGGCCATGCTCTGATCCGTGCGGACAGAATTGCTCTTGGCTGCAAACACGTGATCGACCTGATATCTCGCTGGAGTGATGGCTTCCAAACGAATTGCTGTGGGACAGCGCGGACGACGGTGGACTGCCACCTGGCAGTGAGCTGTTGACCGGAGAACCGTAGCTCCGAATGCGTGCTTGAGCAGGCATGGCGCCTCCTGCACTTCCGTGATGAGATGCAAAGTAACTGCTAGACATGCTGGTGATAGCCGAAGTGTCACTGTATCGCGTAGGAAGATCGGCGAGCTGCTCGATCTCGCCTTCTGCAGAAACACGGGGTGTAACTTCGACTGTTTGAGTCATGTTGCGTCAGAATGCTGGCAGTGTTGATGTCTGGTCTGCTTGGAGGAGGGCTTGCAAGTGTCTCCCGGCGTACTGGTGTCCGGTCCTTGGAATGTTAGTGGTGGGAGGGAAGGAAAAGTCTGGATCAAGAAGAAGTAACCATTTTATGAGGAGTGAGCGCCTACTCGCCTGATGGCTGAGATCGGAAAGGTGATGTATTCGACTGGCGCAAGTCGAAATCATCGAAGGCCAGAGGCGCCGCAGACTTTGTTCAGCAATCCCCAGATACGGTGAAGTTGCCTTGGCCGAAATCCAATGCCTCGCGTTCTCGTGACTCCCTGATTCGACTGTAGATGAACCAGGTCGACGCAATCAGTCGATACGTCTCGCTGCTTGATTCACACATTCGGCATATCTTGCCCGCAGTGCCTAATTTTGGTGTCGGTAGAGCATCCGCGGGAAGATGAAACATGGATATTCAAGGAGACGCAAACATCGGCACGAAGAAGAGTTGGCGAAGTTTCGACAATTGTTGAACGACTGCACGCTTCCTGCATCTCTTTGGCTCGTGAGGGCCGGTGAAGATATCGGGCAGAAGCCAGAACGTGTAGAAAGGAAGGCAATGGCACGCATGATACCCCGAAAAAAATGAAGGGGAAGCTTCAGATCTGCTGGCATCAGTGCCGAGTCAAGCGTTTGAGAGAAGATAAGACCCGTTCTTGGGATACGATACGTAGCCAGGAGTGATGAAAAGGAATCAGATGCCTCTAAGGATTGCGAGGTGCGCAGAAGCAAGGTCACAATTTTCGGGGTTGAATGCACTGTCATTGAACGATCACAGCGCAAAGGGCATCCGTGACGGGAACTGACGCTGCTTGGTGCCTGGCGTGGAGGCAAAAGAACGGCAGAACCCTACTAAAGGCGACACCTCAAGCAAACGGGATTCAATGCAAGGCGGCGTTCCGACGGGTACCGGGTGCTGGGTGAATGCACTTCTGGCACGAATGCCATGCTGTTGCGTGTGCGTGAATTATGGCCCCACGTGTGGATAAAATTTGTGGGACGGGAAACATTAGATAGGGCTTCGCATCGTATCTTCTATGCAAAGCAGCGCCCCCACGGGAAGCTCTGATCGATAGGAAAGAGTACCTTTGGATATCATGAATTATGTGCGGAATTTCACTTCCAATTAGAATTCTACTTTGTTTCATTTCACTTCGTCTGAGACAGACTACAAACATTGTGAGAAAAAACAGAGTGTGGAGCAAAAGACGCATTGTTATTCTCAGGCCTTTCAATCTACGCAGAATATCCAGGAAAAGGTGCTTCGCCTTGAGTTGACTTGCGAGCGCCCTTCCAACGCCCAGAACGCCTCGTACCAGTCAAGTAGCGCGGTTTTCAAACTCGCACGAGCTGTCGTGCTTAATCAATCAATTTAACTTGGATTGAGTTGACAATTAAATCAGTGCTTGCTCACCTCGTACGAACCCGAACTATCAAACGTCATCTAAATAAAAGAACAGAGGGGCCCTGGTCGCCGTGACTACCGGCTCAATGCAGGTGAGGTTTTGCTTGAGTGCAGCAGACAACCTCATCTCGCCCCATTCTCGGTCAGTGATCACCGCTTTGAAAACGGCTGTGTTCAGACGACGCAGTTTCCACGAATACCATCGCCAGCAAAGCGGACAGCAGCATCACTGTGGCTCGAAACCCAGTATTCGATCGTGAGAAACGTTTCACTTTCTTGTCCTCCGTCGAGAGCTCACACACCGCGGAGGAGAGAGAGTAAAAGTGAGATGGTATTGCGGGCAGAGCGACAGAGGATGCTCTGGGCTCCAAGGCTCCCGACCCGCCGTAGGAGGGTCGGTCGAGCGCAGCGGAGCAAAGTGAGACAAGGGAGGGAATACAGGGCGGGAAAATCAAGAAAAATCGGAAAAAATGGTAAAGTCGTGCTAAGCGAGATCAGTGAGACATGGATGTCGTGAGCGAAGTGAGAGACCGAGGAAAAGAGGGTGTACGTGGCACACCGGAAATGAAGGCTGGGTGGGCTTGCTCCCTGCACGGACGAGGTCACGCAGAATGCCTTCGTGCGAGACGTACACGCTTAGAATCCAGGTCTCGGGCCCGTTCAACTCGCTGTTCCTTTGTATGCTTTGTATTCGTTGTGAACATTATAGAGTGACACAGGTATAGACGGCACGGATATGCAGAACCGCTCTTCCAGGCAGAACGCGAGGCTGAAACGGCACGACAACGACTGACAGACGTCCGGCGTCTGC
>JAXQGJ010000067.1:0-36733 GCA_037039655.1 Pseudozyma sp. M118-08B | reverse complement strand
TCGTTGTAACACGAAATGCATTGTGATGCCTTCAAACGCGGACACATGTTTACCAGCACAGCGTGAAAATCAACCCCTTGCGTCGAGACTCCTCTGCAACTGTACATCCTCCAACGTCATATGCCTCTTACTCCAATCCGCCAACTCATGTTTCGCAATACTACCACTCTCCCCCTCATTCCCATCCCACGCCGTACTCATCAAACTCGGTTCGGCGGGATGCCAACTTACGTCTCGTACCGTACAAACCGCTCCTCCACCCGTACCTCGATGGCCTCTTCCTGCCATACGCCCTCCACCCCCGGAGCGATTGTTGTTGGCCAAAGGATTGTTAAAGGTTCGCGAGGAAGGGGAGGAAGAGGAGGCAAGCGAGTGTCGGATAGGATGTTTACGTTTGAACCAAGGAAGAGGGGGAGCGGAGGGGTCAGATGCCAAGCCAGGATCACGGAAGACATCTAGGTCGTCGTCTTCGGATTCCGACGATTCGTCATTCGCCGAAGAAGATGCGTTTCCAGGTGCTTTATAGGCGTGAATCTGGTTAGCGGGATCCTTCTCCGCGTACAACGGTCGCACTTTCGATCGATCCAAAACCTGCGCCACCGTACCATCGAGGTTCCAGATATGAATCTTGCCATCGGCACTTCCAGAGTAGATATACTTTTGCCCCGTCGTCTCGGCCGGTGAGAAATGACATCGAATCAGCGTCTTTAGCACAGCATGGCCTCGATAGGTCATCACCGAACAATCTTGTGGATGCGCTTGGTACCGCGGTTGACGATACGACATGTTGCGATAATCCCAGTTGCGAAGACCGTAATCGAGATGCGTCATTCGATCGAACTTGCTAGACGAGTGCATCATGCGCAAATCCCACAGACGGCAAGATTGATCTTTGCCGTTCGAAATGCAGTATCGACCATCTCCCTTTGGTGAGACGTAGGTGACACCTTCGGTGTGACCCATGAGTACGCCGGCTGGTTTACCGCCAGAGAGGGAACGACGATCCCACACTTTGACAAACGAGTCGTCTGAACCGGAGATCAGGACGTTGGACGAAGCAGCGTCGGCGAAAGCGACCGCATTGACATCATCGGAATGGCCTTCAACTCGAAGCACTCGTCTTCGAGCTTCAATGTCGTAGACGTAGATGTCACCAAAGTGTGCTCCCGCGACAATCTCGCGTGAATCGCCAGAGAAGCGGATTGACCAGATCTACATCGGCACAAGGAATCACGAAAGCAGAAGAAAGGAAAAGGCAAAGGTCAGCTCAATCTACCCTGACTTCAGATCGAAATTTGGAGGAACAAGCTCTTACCGCTGAGCGCCATCTTACCCCTGTATCATCATCTCCTGTATTACTGAAATCAAGCATCACCTGGTTGTCGCTAGGCGTTCCACCCCCCGTATCAAAAGTCTGCTTGGTAGGTACCAGATGAACAAACGGCGTAATACTCGAATAAATCATCCACTGATTATCCGGACTCAAGTTGGCATCGGTAATCGTCCAATTGCCTTGCCTGCCCTGAATACTTTTGGTCATGTTGAGCGACGTATACTGCGTAGTGCCCATGGAGCTGAAGAACCAACTTTGGCGTACGCGTCGTGGCCCATCGTCGTGCACCTGTACTGTTTTGGGCCCTGCTGAGGTGGTGTCGTACATGTGCACTCTGAAGTCCTGCGTGCAGGTGTAGAAAAAGGAGGAGTCTTGCGAGTACTGACCACAGTAGACGCGGGCGGGATAGGAAGCGACGATGGTTCCATCGGTGTTGGGTACGAAGGAGGCCATGTCGGCTTTGGCGATGTGTCGGCGGGCGTATTTGCGCTGATGAACGAGATCAGTCAGGTTGCTGCTTTCGGCAAAGGCGGAAGGGGGAGAATCGAGAGGACGCTTTGGTTGACGACCGAACTCGCCGCCAAGAGCCAGCTCTTGACCCGATCGGATGGGCTTCGTGGCAGGATCCCAAAAATCGGCCATTTGTGAGGATCGTGCCATATGATACCAGTTGTCTTCGTCTTCGTCGTCGTCGTCCTCATCCTCATCGTCATCGTCTTGATCAACGACACCACCCGTCGCTGCCGCTAGCAGACGCTGCAGACCTGCGATACCGATGCTGTTGAGTGCACGCGAGATGGCTTCTCTTGTGTTGAGTGCGCCTGTCTCTTCCGCATCTTCTTCGCCGGTGGCTGCTGCGATATGGGCTCGAAGCAGCTCCCGAATATCGATCGTTACACTTTGACCCTGTCGTCCACCCCGCGGTGTATCTTGGTCATCGTCATCTTCCTCATCCTCTTGATCATCATCGTCGTCCTCATCGTCATCGTCGGCCATTTCGATCTCGAGACCTCCCGCATCTTGGATCAGATCTTGATAGACAGAACCGTCCTCATCGGACGGAACGTATTCCGAATCACCTTCCGAGTCTTCGAACTGCGCACCAAACGAATCGCGAGCTTCTGCTTGAGCCACCATCTCTTCTAGCGCATCCTGTAAGAGCATCTCATCGTCATCCTCGTCGTCTGTGTAGTCGTCGTCATCTTCGAGGAAGATTTCGTCCCCTGTCTGCTCGTCCGCTTCGCTGTCCTCGATAGCACCTTCGCGGGCATAGGCAGCTGGGGCTGCCACTGTACGCATGGCTGACCTCCTAATTGAAGTGTCTGAGATGAAGCTGTGGCTGCAGATTTAACGCGAAAGACAGCGGCTGGGACGATGAAATTGATAGCCGGTGGTTTGTTTGGTGTCTGTCAAGATAGGCAGTCTGCTGATCGCAGAAGAAAAGTCGTACTAAAGCTGGAACCTTGTTACCCGGACGAAGAACAATGTTCGTATCTGTGAGAGCCTCTCAGTGATGTTAGGAGAAAGGCAGAGCAAGGTCGATGGTGAAGAACAAGAACGAAGTATCAGGTAGTCGAGGCGAGCAAGATTAGCTAGCTGCTTGTCACAATCGTGCACAGGGCAGCAGCAGCATCAGCAGCTCAGTTCCGGCTTGTGGGGTGGAGGTGATTTCCGTCCAAAAAGGCAGTCGGAGCTGATTGCCGCTGACCATACGCCGCCGCCGCCCTGAGACGGTCTTTTCTTTGCGCTCTGTTACGCGCGCAACTGAGCAGCGGCACAAGCACCAAAATCACTAAAAAATCATGCACATCTTGCAGCAGCTTCTCAGGGTCCTTCGGCTCTCTCTGTGACCTTTTCGAGATGATTTTTACGTGAGCTGTGCAGCTGCGCGGCTATCAATTTACTGGCCGATACAGAAGACTAACATTGCTTCACCGGCGGATTGATAGCGTCGCCATACTGTGCTATCCGTCGAATTCGAGGATCTCTTCATTCGTGGCATGACGTCCGGTTGGTCTCAAGCGCACATCTGAAATGAGAGCATATTCGAAGAGTCACAAGCGCAGGACAAAAGTAGGGGGGTGCCGGGTCAGGAAGTCAAGCTTCCGTTTTCCCGGCTTTTGAGGTGAGCATTTCAAAGACTGAATCTATCCTGCCTGCTCTTGCGAACTGACTACAAAATGATCCACGACCCTTCCATCGAGAAAGAAGGATTGATGACACGAACTCTATAACGGAAGAAGCCTTGAGATGACACCAAAAAGGTCAAGAGCCTAGCATGCTGGAAACACGCTTAGTTCTCAGCCTCCTCCTGGTCGTACGAGACGTTGAAGAACTTGATCTCGTAACCCTGCTTGGAGGTGGCAACGACGCGGAGCCAGTCACGGAGCTGCTGCTTGCGCAAGTGCTTCTTGGTCAAGTACTTGAGGTAGCGCTTGGAGAAGGCAACGTTGGTGTTGACCCAGATCTTGCCCTCACCTGTAATGGAACGGAACGAGAAAAGCGCAGAGGTGGAAAACCGAGGACGAGAAAGCTTGAGTCAGCTATCTCCGACTCGAATGTGCGCAATGCGACCTTCTTCCCAAGGGGCAAGGGAGGAAGGGAAGTGTAAAAGGAAGATGATGGAGGCGAGAACAGCGTGCAAGATGACTGAAAGCGAAGCAGTCGAGAGGGGAAGATCACGAGGCAAGAGACGTGTAGCTGCCAATACAAAGCTGATGCATGATCCCGTCGTGTCATGCTTCGCTACTGATTGTCGACGTAACGTCCCAAGTAGACGCAAAGATCGTATGCGTGCTGTTGACATGCATCCTGTCCTTGCCTCTGTACTGCCAGATGTTCTACCATGATGTCTGCTGTACGCTCTTCTTTCCAATCTCGGAGCACGCTGATCTTCCTTCCCGTCAAACCACCTTTCCAGCTGCATGCCCTTCCTTTGAACTCAAAGATCAGTACTTACCCTCACGAGTGATGGAGACGTTGTCACCGAGGTTGCCGGCCTTGCCATCGACCTTGATGCGGTCGTGGAGGTACTTCTCGAAAGCGGCAGCATCGAGGATACCGTCGTTAGCGGGACCGGAGAAGTCGATGAAGAACTTGTGGGCGGTCTTGCCCTGCTTGGCGCTAGCCTTAGTGTTCTTGGTAACAGCCTACGAATTCACGATGGATAAGAGCCAAGTCAGTCGAGATGTTCCTCCTTTAACAAAAGTATGATGGCACGTGCTGTCATCATCGCAGCACATCGTCCGCCCTCCCTTGTATGACGAGGCAACACCGAAAATCTACATCCCTGGCGATTTGACGCCCAACTTCGACGAGACCGAGCATAGACTGCGATTGTTGCTGGATGTTGGATGTCGTGCAAGGTCGTCCGATGCGATGTAATGCCGATGATGTCAGCCTCTTGTGCGGTGCGGTCGCGGATGCTTACCATTTTGATTGATATTAGCCTACTGGAGGATCAGCAAAGCGAGATAATGATGGTGTGCAAAGGGAGGATTGATGGCGAGCAGGCCATTCGACAATCAACCTTGGCTGGCTTCCCGCTCTTGTCTCGTTCCGCTGCCTCGATTTGCCAGAATCCAGCAATGCACGCCAGCTGCCTTCTTGCGAATTGCTCAAATTCGAATTTGATCCTCAGATAGCCTCTCTGCAACCATGCAAATTTTTTACATTTCTGTTTCCGGCATCACGTGTGGGCCTATCGGCAGTTTTTTGGTCCAGAATAATTGTTAGCCCTTCTCAAACTCGCACTGTCAAATTTGGAAAAAAGGAAGACCCGATGACACTGTATTTGTCATCTTAATTCTCGACCGGTTCCGTTCAGTCTACGAAATCGTGAATTCAGAGAAAAAGTGGAAGAATTTTTTGGTGACCGACTGCGCAGTGCAGGCAGAAGTGAGAGGGAAAAAAAGAAAGCTCAGACAGCATTGAAACAGACACACGCACACACAGAGGCACATCTCATCGCGATCAAGCCTCTTTGCTCAGCATCACTCACACCCCCTCACCACCTCCTTCACCCTCCTCTCCGACAACCTCGCAAGGCTAGTGCACGTCTAGCCGTCGTCAACCCACCACCAAACCTGCACCAACATCGACCGCAGCGTCTTTGCATATAGACCACCATGGCTCTTCCACTTGGCACCTCGGTCGCCGAGGTCCAGGAGAAGGGTGACTTCATGATCAAGCCCGAAAACTCGGGTCCTAAGCTCAACACCGCTGACTGGCCTCTGCTCCTCAAGAACTACGACCAGCTCCTCGTCCGCAGCTCGCACTTCACCCCCATCCCTCACGGTTGCTCGCCTCTTAAGCGTGATCTCCAGTCCTACATCAAATCTGGTGTCATCAACCTCGACAAGCCTTCCAACCCTTCTTCTCACGAAGTCGTCTCGTGGCTCCGTCGCATTCTTCGTGTTGAAAAGACCGGTCACAGTGGTACCCTTGACCCCAAGGTTACTGGTTGCTTGATTGTCTGCATCGACCGTGCTACCCGTCTTGTCAAGTCGCAGCAGGGTGCTGGTAAGGAGTACGTTGCCGTTCTCCGTTTGCACGACAAGCTCGATGATGCCAAGAAGCTTCCTCGTGCTATCGAGACCCTCACCGGCTCGTTGTTCCAGCGTCCACCTTTGATCTCGGCCGTCAAGCGTCAACTCCGTGTTCGTACCATTTACGAGTCCAAATTGATCGAGTTCGACAACGACCGTCATCTCGCCGTCTTCTGGGTCTCGTGTGAGGCAGGTACCTACATCCGTACACTCTGTGTTCACCTTGGTTTGTTGCTCGGTGTTGGTGGTCACATGCAGGAGCTTCGTCGTGTACGCTCCGGTGCTCTCTCGGAGAACGACTCGATCGTCACCATGCACGACGTCCTCGACGCTCAGTGGCTCTACGACAATCAGCGTGACGAGACCTACCTCCGTCGCGTCATCCGCCCTCTCGAGTCGCTCCTCACCGGTTACAAGCGTATCGTCGTCAAGGACTCGGCCGTCAACGCCGTTTGCTACGGTGCCAAGCTCATGATCCCCGGTTTGCTTCGTTACGAGAAGGACATCGAGTGCCACGAGGAGGTCGTCCTCATGACCACCAAGGGTGAGGCGATCGCTCTCGCCATTGCACAAATGTCGACCGTCGATCTTTCGACATGCGACCACGGTGTTGTTGCCAAGGTCAAGCGTTGCATCATGGAGCGTGACACTTACCCTCGCCGATGGGGCTTGGGACCCAAGGCTCAGGAGAAGAAGGCCATGATCAAGACTGGCAAGCTCGACAAGCACGGCAAGTCGATCAACGGTGTTACACCTGATAAGTGGAAGAAGGAGTACGTCGACTACTCTGGCGACGCTGCTGCTGCTGCCCCTGCTGCCGCCGCTGCCGTTGCTTCGGATGTCGAGGCTGTTGCCGCTGCCGTTGTCGAGCCCGTGACACCTAAGAAGGACGACAGCGATAGCAAGAAGAGGAAGCTCGAAGAGACACCAGGAGCTGTTGACGGTGAAACTGAGGAGGAGAGGAAAAAGCGCAAGAAGGAGAAGAAGGAGAAGAAGGCCGCCGAGGCCGCAGCTGCCGGTATTGAGACCCCCAAGTCGGAGAAGAAGAAGAAGGACAAGAAGGAGAAGAAGGACAAGTAAGCCTTTCTTCGTTCCAGCCTCCTGCTCATCTTTACTCCTCACCCCTGCATCGTTCCATTCTTCTACCCGCTTCTTCGATGACTGCTGCAGCTCCCAACCAAGAATCCCTGCCACGGGTAGATGGTCCAGAGGGGATCACGGGAAGACATTTCCTCTTTTACTTTCGATGAGGTTGCAAGGACGGTCTCCTCGACGCTTCGAGTTCGTTTTCATAGCCTACAGTTCGGCAGCTCACGGTGGTGATTGACGACAATCGCGCTCACCATCTCCTGGCTGCCTTGGCTAAACAATCTTGCCAGCGTCGAACAGAAATCTTCATCCACCTCAAACTCCCCTATTTCCATCTTCCTCGTCATGTCTTTGAAGCGCGAGCTGCAGACAGCATCTTTCAGCGGCAACCCGCGTATGCTCTTGTCACGCTTCTTTTCATCTCACCCTCATACTGTTTGTTTTTTTTTTTTTTTTTTTTTTCCTCATGGTTCCTCTCTGTTTCGGTGTTGCGTTTTGCCATCTTGTACTCTAGCATTATAATATCTCGTTTCTTTACACATTGTTGCTCTGCGTGTGCAAAATTTGCGGTGCGAATTGGAATGTTGTACAGTTGATGCAGGGTATATGGTACATGAATAGATCGAAAGAGGTTAGATAGCGGCGGCGTTGACGGAGAACGTTCTCTGGATACGAGTCATGACCGGACGGTGGTCGGAAATGAGGAATCCGGCATCTCCTTCGCTCCAGTTTGGCAGTGTTCCGAAGGATCTTATTTTCCACTTGCCCTCCGGACCTCCTTCTTCTTTGTCCGTTTCTTTGGCTACTGCTTTTTCTTCCAACGTTTCCGAAGCTGCGACGTCTCTAGCCCATACCATGGCAGCAATGCCCTTTTGTGGCGGTGATGGACTTTTCGAGTGGTCCAATTTGGTATCTCTTCTCGTCTCGTCTTTGACAGCTGCGTTGTCGAGGAGCATAATAAAGTCGATACGATCATCAATGGCGTTACGAGGGGACGGTTGGAAGTCGGTAAACGTTCGTAAGGGACCAACAATTTCGGAGAGTACTCCTCCTTGTTCATCTCTAGAGGGTGGTGGGGTGGGAATTTTGCGTCCACTCGCATACTGGGATCGTCGAGGATCTTCGTTGTCCGTCAGAATAGGTGACTTGAACTTGGTCGGTACGGACAGAGCCGTATCCAAGAACGATGCTCCCGTTGAATTGGCTTCCAAGCCGTAATGAGGCGAAACGAGCGTCGACCAGCTTCCTTCGTTTCTAGGGCTGTTCAGATCGCCGATCAGTACCACCAGCGGCTCGCTTGACGTCAAAGTGCGAGTATGCGTCGAGGCAGCTCTGGCACGCTCCACGATGAGTTCACTCGACTTGGCCCTAGCGAGGACACCTTGATGATCGTAGTGCGTTGAAAAGACGTGAATGATCTCGTCCGTCGCCAGCAGTCGCAAAGACACGTGCGTACACATCCTTGTCAATGCAGCATCCCAACCTACACTTCCAACTCGATCCGGTGTCGGGCTTAGCCAGAAATGCTCCACGCCCTCCTCCCCGATGCCACCCTGAGCGTGGTTGACACGCTCGAAAGTATCCCGCCTCCAAAACACGGGTACTGCCTCGCCAGCCCTCTTTCCATCGTCCCTTCCCACCCCTGCATGGTCATACTCCTCTCCAAGCCAATTGACGAGGTTGGTATATTGACCATCGAGAACTTCCTGAAACGCGAAAAGATCCCAATCGTAAAACAGCGGAACGTCGGCCACTTTAGGTCCTCGCAAGAACCAACTTCGCTCTCCCTTGAATTGCTGCATGAGGTAAGGCGACGCTGGCGAAACAGCATACGGATCGACCGAAGACGTGAATTGAGTCGATGACGGACCCAAACCTTTCCTCGCAGCAGTGAGCAAGTTCTCGAAGGAAGCGAGCATCGTGTTGGACGCCGAGTCGTAAGAGGCATCTCTCGAATAGCGGATGTTGAGCGAACCAATGGTGAGAGAGACCCTTCCGTGACCGCGAGCGTGGTGGAGAGCTTTTTGCGTGTTCATTTCGGCTGTCGATACGTGCAGAGTTGGTGTCGTAGCGCAAGAGGAGGAGAAAGGTGCAACGCGGCACAGACCTATCGAGACGAGGTCGTAGCTACGGAAACGAAGGTAGAGAAGGAGTGCAAAGGCAAACGTTGAACAACACAGCAAAGCTGCCAATGGACGATGACGCATCCTTCTTCTGTCGCCTCTTTTGATAGGCATCGAATGAGAAAGGGAGCGAAGCGTGACCGGAGGAGACGGACACGCGGATGAAGGTGAGGAATGTGATGGTGTTGAAGACGGTGATGAAAGAGAATAGCAGCGAAGAGAAGCGGGGAAAATGGGTCTTCGAGAAATCAGTGACAGGCTTCGACGCATTAAGTCAAGCCAAGCCAAGCCAAGCCAAGTCCGGACCTTTTGCCGTCTTGGCCCTGCAGATCTTGACCTTCCCCACGTGGCGCTGCAGGTAAAGAAATAAAAGTCACTGTTTGTTGTTGCATAAGATCACACATTCCTTGGATTTACACAAAGCCGGCTGAGGTGCCCCTTTTTTTTGTTCCGAAAGCCTCCACCTTGAACTCTCCGCACGACCCTGACACAGATTCCAACACCCTTCTCTACACCATCTTCCAGGTCACACTTCAAAGAGGCGCACGATGCTGACACCTACACACTCTGCAGCTCGGCTGTCGAGCCGTCTTCTGGCTGTACAGCGCAGTATCGCGCCGACAAAGCGGAGTCTGCACGCCTCAGCTCGTCGCGCTGAATTCAAAGCATCTTCTCACGCAGACAATGGGGCTTCCTCGAGCTCGAAACCGAATGCACGCGCAGGATCATCCTCCTCGTCATCTGCCAAACAGGGCGGTTCATTGAGCATGACGAATATCGCTATTGCCACAGCAGCTATCATCATTGCTACTCCTTACGCGCTGGATCTGTACGGGTCGGTCTCTGGCACTACTCCCTCTCGCTCTTCTTCTCCGTCGATTCCGGGAAAGCTCGAGCCCTACACACACCACCCACTTCCTCTTGCAACCTCAAACCACTATCCTGATCCGAATACTGCGTCTAATCACAAGCTGCTGCAGATCGCTTTGCCCGTCTCAACAAACCCTAGCAGCTTCGGAGACGAGGAAGAAGACCTCAAGAAAAGGTTAAGGATTCGAAGCGTCTACATCAAAGAGCCGAGCCTTGTTATCGAACGAGCCTATACACCGCTATACGATACGCTGCCGGGCTCCAACTCTAAATGGCTTGCAGGCGCAACTGCCGAGGAGAGAAGGTTGCTGGATCTGCTGGTGAAAAAATACCCCGATGGCGAGTTGGGGAGGATGTTGCATAGGGCGAGACCCAATCCTACTGTTCCGCAGCTTGAAACAAGGGGTCCTGTAGATACTTGGTCTTTCGAGCGCGACTCGTCTTCTCCGGTGGCACAGTTGCCAGATAGGATCGTAATGGTGGTGGGTGGAACGGGAATCACACCGGCTTATCAGCTCTTGACAAATCTTTTTGGCCGGCCGACAACCTCGCAGGTTGGCAAAGCGCCAAACATCGACGTGCTCTACGCGACCCCCGACATTGACAATGCATTGCTGCTACCGGACCTTCATGCATTGGCCGAAGCAAACAAGGACAAAGTCAGCATCTCTCTGTTCGCGGAACGCCTATCTTCCTCCTTCACCTCGCCCACTTCGGCGGCTGCGTTAGGCCCACTCATCCCCTCTCGTAGCAATGCATCTCGTTCATGGATCCCCTTCTTCAGCGCTTCCAGCTCTGGCGGAGAAGCGAAGCTCACCCTCACCTCTTCCTCCCCCTCCTCTACGTCCGCCTCGATCCCGGTATACGAATCGCGCATCACCCAGCAGCACCTCGAACGAACCCTCCCCCTCGCAGAACGACGCGGCGACCCATCACAACGAACCCTCATCCTCGTCTGCGGACCCGATGGGATGCTCGATACGATCGCCGGTCCGAAAGCGCGCAACGGACAAACGCAAGGTCCTCTCCGTGGCGTACTCGCCAACATGGGAATCAGGCAGGAAAACGTGTTCAAGCTCTGAAAATCTTTCTCAACCCTCCACCCCTCACTCTTCCACCATTCACACGGTGAGCAACATATCAGCCTATGTGTTGTGTGTTGGTTGCGTAAAGCGTAACGCTTTCTTTATTAGAGATATGGTTTATAATTGTACAATAGTATCGAAGCGCATAAAAACAGATCTAGACGCCAACTTTCTTCCGTTCTCCATCACGCAGCACGTTATTCGCTCTCTGCATTGGCGATCGCAGCGACTCCGTATGCACCAATGCTCCGTCTTCTTCCGGATTCTCATACCCGTCCGCCTTTCTCTGTTCCATTGCGACCAGCCCCAAATGGTGACGCAGTAACGCGGCGAGTTGAGACCTAGCAAGGGCCATTTTGCCTTCTGCGGTGGAAGGTGAGTGTGCTTGGAGGAGCGAAGCTGTATTCCATTCGGTTGCGAGTTGTTGTGGGATCGAACGGTCATTTTGGGCCTCGGCGGATGCTGCTTTTGCTAGAATCGATTCGTCGAAGCGCAAGGCTTCGGGTAAAAGGTCTTGCGGAGCCAGCCCCTTTGTCCGTTTGATCGCATCTACAACGGGCTCAAGATGTTCACTGATAGGCTCGCCAAATGTGATGGTAACATCCTTTCCAAACTTAGGTAACCATTTGGGTTTCTCCCTCGGTTCAGGCATGAGTTGATCAAACCCCGTAATCCAAATTGGTACGACAGTGGGTAACTTTTCCGCTTCCAACAACATCCTACTTATCCCCCACTTAAATCGTCTCAGCTTGGTACTCGTCGAAACGTTGACGTAACCTTCTGGGAAGAGATGAATCCATTCACCGCTGCTTAGCTTTGCTATTGATTCGTCGATGGCTTTCTGGTAGATACCGCCGTCGCGATGGGTTTCAATGCATTGACCGTTGCGGAAGAATTTGGATAAGAGCGGAGAGGTGAACATGATATCGCTCGCTCCGAGGGTCCATCGTACGGTGTGGGGATTGCGAAATGTTGAGGCGGGGAGGGTGCCCCAAATGGTAGGTTCATCGAGGACGGAGATGTGGTTGCCGTAGGTGAGAAGACCGCGTCCGGAGGATTGTCGTTCTGCGGAATGTAGGTGCGATAGGAAACGGTCTAGACCTCGGACGGTAACGTTGCGACAGCCATATCGAAGAAGGGTTCGGGAGAATGCGGCAACTGCACGGATAGTGTATGTCGAGGAGGAGCCCGAAGCGGTCGACATGGCTGCCGAGGAGGAGGAAGAGGAAGCGGCTGCGGATGACACAGCGGCTGTGAGTGGTTTCGCTACCCTTGCCGTCGACCAGACCATGCTTGTTGTTTGGCGACAAAATGTTGTCGTCGTTATAATCACAGCCTTGGTTGTCGTCGATCGCTTTGTTTGGCACTACCCTTTACGCCGTTCGCCGCTACAATCCTCAAGTCGGCGGAAGAGGCTCTTGTTGAGAATATCCGTGCTCGTTGCTCGACTATCAGCCGCGATCGAACAGACCGCGAAAGGATGGGCTTTGCGCTATCCCGAAGGAGGCTTCTGTCTGTTTTTGATGATGATAATGAGGTTGAAGAAGTCGAAAGGAAAGAAGGAAAGTGTTGTCGACACCATGAACTCCACTCGGCTAGATCCGGACCCTTTCCCAAAAATTCTCTCAGCTGTGACTATGCAGATCGGAACGATGCACCTTTTACTCACTCAGCATCAACAAAATGTGATAGCCGGCCAAACAGCCAGCCGCCCTTGCTCTTACGCTAGCTAAGCCTCTTCTCTCCTTTCTTCCCGTTTAACCGCTTTTTGGAATTTTTACTCGCTCGACCTTCCACGGCGCACGTTGTGACCGGAAATTTAATTTTTCAGCGACTTTCTTTTTCTCTCCTTTCTGTGAATTTACAAGGTGGAGGTTGATAGCGCTCTAAGCATGACATAAGCCGAAAGCTGCGGGCTTGGGGGAGAAAGTTAGCAAGAAGACGCCGTTCCAAAGCTGCTCCTCCAACTTTCATTCAGCCCACACATCACCACCTTTCGTCTCTGAAGCTTCAAGACCCAGCATCAGGCTTAACTATACATACAAACATGGATCTTAGCTCGTTAACAGGCAAAGGCGCCACCGGCGCATCTACAGCAACTTCGGCGGAGCGAAAGGAAGCCATCAAGCAACAAGTGTAAGTGAACTTCTCTTCTTTCTCGTCATCCACTTCGTACTCCTTCCGTACTGACTCTCCCCACCCTTTCCTACCACCAATCCTAACCATGTTCACGATGACTTCCAAACAAACAGCGCTTCCGAACTTGCCATGGCCAACGCGCAACAACTCATCACCAAAGCTACCGAGAAATGTTACGCCAAATGCATCCCTTCTCCCGGTGCAAGTCTTTCGGGTAAAGAACAGACATGTTTGACACGATGCATGGAAAGGTACTTTGAAGCTTTCAACCTTGTTTCCAGTACCTATGTGAGGAGGGTGGGCAACGAGAGGGCGGCTGGAGCCGTTGCTGAGGCCGGTCTCTAAGGCGGAAAGGAGAATCAGAAGACGATACACCACTCAAGGCCGAACGAATATGTACCAAAAGCTATAGCAATCGAATAGCACTCTCTTTCTCTATACTTATTGAACGGACGTCAGAGTATACCTTGGATAGGAGAAAAGGCGGCTGTAGAAGGCGCGAAGGTGGGCAGTGTCGTGAGACAATTGTTGGCTTGATGTTGCGGTGTGTTAAATGTGTAGAGACTTAGCAGCGAAACGTGAAAGATCGACGTGGGTATTAGAGCATTCGAAAGCTTGCATTCGACAGTACAATGAGAAGTCAAAGCTAACGGATATTACCAAACAAATGGAGCCCCGACCCACCTCTATACTGATGTGTGGAAGAAGTACCATTGCTATCCGCATCACCTTCTCCTTCTGCATTTGCGTGCTCTTGCAACGAAAGCAGTTGGGCAAGTGTCACGGTGTTCCCACCGTCGCCGTTTGCCGTTGCTTGTGCATGTTTTGGCCTGCTTGCCGGTGCGCTGGGTACCATGTTTGCGAGCGGACCGCGTTTGAGTCCGTTTTGCAGGCCTCCTATCGCCCCTGTTGCACCGTTCGGTTTGGGTCCGAAGACAATGAGCCTCCGAATATGCGTATCTTTACCATTGAGATGATTGGCCAAGATACACACTTGCAACAACCACACCCTGATTCCTTCTCCACCTTCCTCTTCTTCTTCTCCGTCCTCATCTTCATTCCGTCCTACCTCCGCGGCGTCACTACCATCCTCACCTTCCGCCGCGGCAACTTCTTCCTGTTCCTCCTCATCGACTTCCTCCTTGCCCGTCGAAGCCGAACCCACACTCGAAGCCGTCATACTAAAATGCTTCCAACCTTGCGGGGCATCAAATCCCCTCTGCCTGACGAGCGTTAAATCGTGATAATTCGTCCCACCTTTGATCGCGATCTTGGTCGGTGTATACGAGTCGTCCTGTTTGACATCGAGATAGATCGAAATGTGGCTGACGCAAGTTCGTCGTGCGAATTGGATGTTGATCAGATGCGGTTGATTGCCGTCGGATTGCCAAAGTTTGGTTAGGTCAGGGGAACGAAGTTCGGGGACACCAGAGCCGGGTTTATACGAGGAGAGGGTCCAAGAGGTGCCTGGAGAGGAACCAACGTCGGTTTTCGTAGACCGGTCTGGTCGATGGAGAGTGAGACGAGGGATGAAAGTGTCAGCGTGCATGCTCCCAGGTTGAGCGTTGATAGCAATAGGAAAGGATTGAGCTTACCATCGACATTATAATTGCGACGCGGGCGCTTGCGCTTGGTCGTTGCAGATGCAGGTGGAGAGCCGGCAGGTCCACGACTTGAGCTTGCTGTTGCGTGGCCCTCCATATCCGTGATAGATCGAGTCCTCTGGGAGAAGGTCCGAGTTGAGGTTGTCTAGGATGTCGAGGTAGATGGATGCCGGATCATAGAACGTGATGTCAAGCCAGACGCACATCAAAAAGTGTAGGCGTCTCTCAGACCAACACTTTTCCCTCAGTCGCGCCTCAAGAAGACACGCGTAAATTGGACCGATTGCCGAACACAGCATGACCAACACTCAGTCGCCTTCTTGCCATCCAACCTTTGACTGCCTTCGCTTGAAAGGGAAGGCTTGATGGACTCCAACTGCAACACAAGTCACAATCAGACTGGCAAGCGCCACTGTTCAATGCTAATTTAGGGCTGTCTATCGCTGCATTATCGAGAACGAGCAATCTATGAGAATCTATGCAAACAAAGCGTGCGGAAACTATCCCTGGCGACTGCTCTCCTGCCCACCATTCTCCTCATCCGACGTTGGCTTGGCATCTTCGTAATTCGGCAACTCTTTGTCCTCAATGAGTGCGCATCCGATCACCGTTCCCACACTGACCACTGCAATTCCGATGAAGACCCATCTGAGCGCATAGGAATACGAAGCAACCGCCGCCTCCTGCAAATATTTAGGTAGCTCTGGCACGATCGAGCTCTTGTGCCTGATCTCCGAAATGATCTTATCCGCATCTTTGCCGGTGATCCTTTGCCGCAACTGCCTTTTCAGCAGCGCCTGAAACAACGTGCCTCCACCTGAGACACCCAAGATCTGACCCGTGTTGCGTGCCATGTACGACATGCTTGTTGCTACGGCCACATCCGCCCTTGGCACCGAGTTGATCAGCGCAATCAGCGTACATGTCAGCACGCCCGCCGTACCGAATCCATGCGGAATGATCGAAGTATACGAAAACCATTCTGGCGTGGTGTACGTGTACGTAGTAAAAGCAACGATGGAGACGGTGATGAGCATCGAGTTGATCAAGTTGTATCTGTAATACCTTCCAGAACGCTTCATCACGATTCCAGCCAGGACGGAACCAATGCTGAGTGCGATACTGTTCGGAATGAGGTGCAGTCCAGCCAGCGAAGGCGTTTCGAGTTTCACCGCCTGGAAGAAGAGCGGATAGTGGTAGAGCGTGCCGAAGGAGACAATGGAGAGACAGAAATTGGCGAAAGCCACCGCAGCGCCGGACCTCTGTGTAATGAGGCGAAGCGGCAAGATGGGGTTGCGGGCGATTTTCGCTTCGGCGTAAAAGAAGAAGACGATACTCGAAAGACCCAGAACAAAACCTCCCCAAACAGTAGGATGAGAGAAGGGGACGTCGTTGGCGCTCATCAAACTCAGCGCGATCAGCGTACTCGATAGACCGAGAACGAGTGAAAATGCGCCAAAGAAATCGATCGATTTGAGCTTGTCCCAGTTCGACTGCCTGGCTAGAGCATTGGGCGTTTTGACGTTGACGAACACGAAAGCGAGAACGTAGTCGACAAGAAGAAGTGGGATCTGGATCAAGAAAGCTCTTCTCCAACCCAAAGTGTCGTTCATCCATCCTCCGATGGGCCCACCCAACCCCGAGCCCAGGCCAAAGACGATGTTGGTAAGACCTTGAAGCAGACCACGATTCTTGAGCGGAACGAGATCCGAAAGAACAATGCTCGTGGTCGTTGTGAGACCTCCGCCTCCCATACCAGCCAGCGCTCTTGCCAAGATGAGCATGTTCATCGAGCTTGCAACACCGCAGAGCAGAGTACCCGTGGTGAAGAAGGTCAGTGCAATGAACATGCAATTCTTGCGACCCACAATATCGGCGAGACGGCCATACAGCGGAGTGAAGCAAGCGACGGAAAGAAGATAGGCGGATCCAAGCCACTGCGCTTGTTCGGAAGCGTTGAATGAACTGCTAATGGACGAAATCAGGGTTGCTGTGACGGTGCCGTCCATACTTGCTACAAAGACAGGCACCCAAAGCGCAGTGAGCAGAGGCGCGAGCTTGCGAAGCGGAGGCATGACCTTGACGTGATCCTCTGTCTCATTCTCTGTTGAAGAAGGGGATGCGGAGGTCGAGTGATCGTCGTCACTGTTGCTGCTTCGCTCATTAGCAGCAGGATTCGAAGTTGATCGATAGTTAGACCGCTGTTGAGAGGAGAGGAGAGACGACCTCTCGCTGATATGATCTGATGTTGGCGCCATCTTGTCTGTGCCTACGCTATGTCATCCACAGCGTCTCTTGAGCGACGAATGGGATGGTGGGGAGAAGGAGATTAGCTGATGTGGAAGGAAGACGTGGACCCTAGCTCTGCTTGGATACGAAAGCATATGACAATCTCGCGTGATATGGCGGTAATGCAAAAAATAACGCCGTGCGTCCAATCCGGCACTTGGGATTAGACGGTACATTCGGCAGTCACGCCGGTAACAGCTCGGTCAATTACTTGCGCTGCTCGTTGGCTTTTGTTTGTGCACTCTTCTTGAAGCCAACACCTTGCTCCCCAGTCTCTTCAGGCTCCGTGCCGTCGCTCACTGACCCACTTTGATGCCACTCATTTCACGGGCCGGTGCCACATCAGAAGATAAGCGTCGAGTCCCCAAAGTCTGAATCGACGAGCAAAAAGCTTTACAGTGTCAGCAGTAGACTTTCTCTTCCAATGTTAGCTCACCACTTCAGAAGCCATCAGTAACGCAAAGAGATGAGCAGAAATTCGCCTCTCAAAGGCGCTGAAGGATTCGTTCCAAGCCTCTGCACATTCACATGAGTCTATACAGTCGTGGCAACCTCAGGCGGCTGGCCAGTCGACTGCCTGAGAAGCAAATGTGTGGGAACAGTCCAAAATTGATGTTACGTCCCGCTGTCTGTACATGTAATCCAAAAGTGAGAAGTCAACTCCGAGTTCCGACCCTCATTTTTTTCTGGTGTGTGTGTGTTGGTGTGGAAGCCAAACCAAAAATTTCGCCTTTTTGCCTTTTTCGCACTTTTTTTGACCCTTCTCGCCGCCTCAAAGTCGAAATTTTAAGCAACAGCAGCAAGTGAGTGCACTTGCCAAGAAACCCTGGAAGAAGCTAATCCTTCGTATCCAGATCATCTTCTTCTCTTACCTCCCTGTCGCCACTGGTCATTCACAATTTCACCAATCGGATCATCGGCAACCATCATCCATAATGCCTGGTATCAAGCGATTCAGGCCAGCAGAGGATGCGGCTGCCTTCTCGGCGGCTAGCTCCTCCACGTCCATACAAACCAAGAAACCCAAGAGCGCACCTAGCTCAACACCTTCTTCTTCGCTCCTCTCCGCCCAGGAAGTCGATTTTCCCCGTGGTGGAAGCTCCGGTCTTACCCCACTCGAGTTCAGGGAGGCAAAGCGCGAGGCACGCTCCGAGTCGGCTGCCAACGAGCTTCTCTTCAAGGATGCCAAGGACGAGCAAGCCGAAGCAAAACGCAAGAAGATGAAGCAAAAGTTCAACCGAGAGAAGCGAAATGACACCAAGAAGAAGCGTACCTCCACCACGACCACAGCCGCACCAACGACAAAGGGCGAGTACAAGGACACCAACCGTATCGAGCACATCAACTACAAGCGTCTCATCCCAGGGTCCAGACTGTTGTGCTCCGTGCTGGCCATTCACCCTCTTGCTGTAGTTGTGTCACTGCCCAATCAGATGCTCGGCCACATCCCGGTCACACAGATCAGCCCACAGTTCACACATCGTCTTCAGACTGCTGCTGATGCTGCAGCTGCTGACAGCGATGAGGAGGAGGAGGAAGAGGAGGACGAGAGCATGGACGAGGACAGCGACGATGAGGAGGCCAACGGCGTGTCAGAGAAGCAGGCAAAGAAGAACGCCAAGAAGGTGCCCGAGTTACGCGAGCTCTTCCACGTCGGTCAGTGGCTCGTGGCTAGCGTTGTACAGGTCCGTGGCGCCGATGTAGCCAAGGGTCGACCCACTCGCGAAGGTGGTGAATACGAGAAGGAATCCCGCCGTGTTGAGCTCTCACTCGCTCCTTACCTCGTCAACGCCGGTGTTTCCGTTTCGGATCTGGACGCAGGTGCTACCCTTTCTGCCACCATCTCGAGCGTTGAAGACCACGGTTACATGCTCGACAGCGGCATCAACGAGTTGAGCGGATTCGTCTCTTTCAACGATGCCGCCAAGCTTCCTGCCAGCTTCAACGCAGGCAAGCAGGGCAAGTCGCTTCAGGTCGGCAGCGTTGTTTTTGCCAAGATCACAAAGATTCCAGAGAACAAGCGCAGCTTCGAGGCTACACTCGATCCCAAGACTGTCTCCACCAGCCCTATCAAGCACGCACCGAGCATCACCGCCATCTTGCCCGGTACCCTCACCAAGGTTCTCGTCACTGCCGCTCTCCCCACCGGGCTCAACGTCAAGCTCTTCGGCATGTTCGACGCTACCATCGATCGATTCCATCTTCCAGAGTTGCCTGAGGGTAAAGACATCCCCGACGTCTACGTCGAGGGATCCAAGCATGTCGCAAGAGTCCTTTGGGATTTGCTCAGCCCGCCTTCGACCGCATTGCAGGGTGACAACCCCGAGCACGAGCGCAAATTCGGTCTCTCACTCGCTCCTCAAGTGCTCTCCCTTCAAGCACCCGTCGCTAAGGACAAGCAGTTGCTCCAGCATGCTTACCCCATCGGTGCCGCGCTCAAGGTCGACGTTGTGCAAACCATCAACGACTGGGGTCTCATCGTCACTGTTCAAGGCACAGACCTTCGCGGCTTTGTCCACATCTCTCAAGTCTCCGATGACCACGTTGTCGGCTTGCCACCCTCGTCGGGTCCTTTTGCCAAGGGTACTGAACACAGAGCTCGTGTCGTTGGTCACTCTCCCACCGACCGCACTCTGCAGCTCTCGTTGAAGGCTTCCGTACTCGAGCGCAAGTTTATGCGTGTTTCCGAAGTCGAGGTCGGTGAGATTGTCAATGCCAATATCGTCAAGCTTGGTTTGCCCAACGCCATCTTTCTACAACTGCAAGGTCACGTCGACGGTGTTGTGTTTGCCAACCACTTTGCCGACGTCAAGCTGACTCAGCCCGAGAAGCGATTCAAGCCCGGACTTCAAGTCAAGGCACGCGTCATGGATGTCGACCCAAGCCGCAACAGGATCGTTTTGACGCTCAAGAAATCGCTCGTCAAGTCGGACCTTCCCATCGTCGCTTCCATGCAGGATGCTCGTGTCGGTGTCGTGACCAATGCTACCATCTTCCGTGTCCAGCAGAACTCGCTCATCGTCAGTCTCTTTGGCGGACTCAAGGCGCTCATTCCTGGTAGGGAGGTTAGCGAGGATGATTTCAACGACGTCAAGAGCGGCTTCGGTGAGGGTAAGGTCGTTAAAATGCGCATCACCGAGGTCGACTACGAGAACCAGAGGATCGTCGGTAGCATCAAGCAGGCTTCGCCAGAGTACCTGGCCAAACTCAATGTCGATGCTGTCGATGTCGGCGAGAAGGTCGTTGGAAAGGTCGCTGCTGTGCATAAGGAGGTCGTTGTGTTGTCGCTGGTGCCCTCGGGTGTCCGAGCGCTGTTGTCGCTATCTGTGCTTGCTGCTATGAGGGGCACTTCGACCGAGGAACTTCAGGACAGCCTCGAAGAGGACCAGGAGATCGAGGACCTGGTCGTCTCGGTCAAGAACCCAGCTAAGGGTATTGTCATCGTTGCTGACAAGGTTCGCGACACCAAGTCGGCTGCCGTTGGCGCCACCGGCTCCGCCGCTGTTTCGGCCCAGGTCAAGCAGGGCAATGTCGTCCAAGGTCGCGTCATCCAGAAGAGCGACAAGCACCTCGACTGCACCGTCGCCCTTGGCACCGCCACTCGCGCCATGCTTCACATCACCGACATCGCCGACGACTATTCCAGCAAGGTTACCCTCCCTGCTCCTGGCCAGACTGTTTCGTGCTATGTCGTTTCACTTAAGGCGAACGGCAAGAGCGCCGTCGTCTCTACCCGCCCCTCCCGCGTCACTCCTGACGCTGCAACCACCGTCACCGACCCCGAAATCACTGTCATCACCGACCTCACCAAGGGCAAAAAGATGCGTGGCTTCGTCAAGGCCATCACCAACGTCGGACTTTTCGTCTCAGTCGGTCGCAAGCTCGATGCCCGCGTCCAAGTTCGTGAGCTCTTTGACGAGTTCGTTCGCGACTGGAAGAAGCGTTTCACCGTTGGCCAAGTCGTCGAGGGAACCATCATGGACCTCAATCCTGGTCAGAACGAGATCGAGATGTCGCTCAAGTCCACCCCTGGATCCATCAAGCCCCGTGCCGTGAAGGCAGAGGAACGCGCCCAAGCTGCCGAGAACAAGCGACCCAAGCGATTGACCGACTTCAAGGTGGGAGACAAGGTCAAAGGTTTCGTCAAGAACATCATTGACTTTGGTGTCTTTGTTCAGATCGACGGTACCAATGTGTCTGGATTGGCGCATATGAACGAGTTGAGCGATGGAAAGGCCGATGAGGCGCTGAAGGCGTTCAGGGTGGGAGATAAGGTGAGGGCGATCGTGCTGAGGATCAACGAGGAGAAGAGGAAGATTAGTTTCGGATTGAAGCCTTCTTACTTTGACGCGGCTGACTTTGAGGGCAGTAGCGACGAGGAGGAGGAGGAGGATGACGAGGAAATAGAGGGTGAAGATGAGGACATGGATGAGGACGAAGAGGAAGTTGAGGGTGAGGATGAGGACGAGGAGGGTAGCGATGACGAGGGCGACTTTGTCGAGATGGACGAGGACGATGAGGATGAAGATGACGAAACTGAGGCTTCCACGTTGAAGAAGTCTTCGGTCCCATCTCTTGCTCTCTCTGGCGGCTTCTCTTGGTCTGCCGGCGCTAACGACGACGAAGAGTCCGACGCCGCCCTCTCTGGCTCCGACTCGGACTCGGACTCTGACGACTCGGACTCTGCCGCTCGCAAAGCCACGCTCAAGAAGGAGAAGGCCAAATCCAAAGCCAAGTCCCGCAAGAACGCCAACCTCGAAGACGACCTCACCGCCGACCTTGCCAGTAAAGCTCCCGAGTCCACCACCGACTTCGAGCGCCTCCTGCTCGGTTCGCCCAACAGCTCCTTCCTCTGGATCCAATTCATGTCGTTCGCGCTTCAACTTTCCGACGTGGACAAGGCACGCGAGATTGCACGTCGTGCACTCAAGGTCATCAACTACCGCGAAGAGCAAGAACGCATGAACGTCTGGATCGCTTTGCTCAACCTCGAAAACACCTACGGCTCCGAAGAGACTCTCGACGCCACTTTCAAGGAAGCCGTTCAGGCGAACGACGGATTCACCATGTACCTCAAGATGGTCAACATCTTGGAGGCTGCCGAGAAGATCGAAGCGGCGGAAGAGATGTTTGTCAAGGCCAAGACCAAGTATTCGACCACATCTGAATTCTGGATCGAATACGCCAGGTTCTACCTTCGAACCGATCAAGCCGATGCATCGCGCGCTCTCCTCCCTCGCGCAATGCAGGCGTTGGCCAAACGTGATCACACCTACACCATCACCGCTTTCGCCATCAACGAGTTCAAACTAGGAGACCCCGAACGGGGCCGAACCATCTTCGAAGGCCTGGTCGACTCTTACCCGAAGCGTCTCGATCTTTGGTGGCAATACATTGACCAAGAATCGAGACTTGCGGAAAATCAGGCTCAGGTCAGGAACCTGTTTGAAAGGACGCTCACGTTGAAGTTGACAGCCAAGAAGGGAAAGAGTTTGTTGAAAAAGTGGTTGGAGTACGAGAAGAAGCAAGGGGACGCAAAGAGTCAAGCGAAGGTATTGAAGAAGGCAAAGGAGTTTGTCGACGAGATCAATAGGAAGAATGCGCCTGTGGAGGATGAGGAGGACGAAGAGTAGGTCCGGATACGAAATGGTGATTGTATACACATAGTCTTGTTTTCAAATGATACGAAATTCGTTTAGTCACGTTTCTGACAGTCTGTCAAAGCATGATTTGAGATGATATGAAGCTTCGAGATTGAGTTCGGAAGAGGGCGGGAAGCACGATCGCTCGTTTCTGGCACCTGCTACGGGCATAGAGTGGCAGTAGGTTGAGCCAGAGAAAAGGTGTTGATTAACATGGGTGGGTGGTGTTACAAGCGAGGCGGATTGTGACGTTTCGTCTTGGATAGCATCCGTGATCGTCGCAAGTATTGCCTTGAGTGACGGAACATCTTGATGGATCCTAGGATTCTCTTTAGGCAATGTGTCGGCCCAACAACTCGTTCAAGTAGTAAAGGGCGACAGGGGCTGTTGCATAGCAGGCGGTAAGGCAAAAACAAGTTTAGTAAGCTTCTTCTGTGAGTTTCAAGCCTTGTAGCATGCTCCGTCCTTCATTCCCTTCCTGCCTACTCAGGCCCGCTATTTTGCCCGTCTGAGCTTTATAAAGTGTGCGAGGAGAAGAGCAGGGCGGGTAAAAGGCACTGATTGTTGGTGAACTTACCCGACCAAAGACCGGCTGCGTAAACAGCAAACTGGCGCAAAGTGCTACGAGCAGCCATGCGCGCCTCGGCAGCTTCTTGTGGGGTAGGTTGCCTGGGAGCTCCGCCAAACATGTTTGCTATCGTCGTCGGTGTGTATGTAACGAGTGTGTCTGAGACGTGTGAGAGAGAAGAAGAAGATGCGATGATGAGAAAGATAGAAAGTGGAGTTGGCAGTGGAAGATTTTCTGGGCGCATCGGGAATCGGGAAACGCTAGAGAGAAGAAGCTTGTGTTCAGGGTCCAAGAAGAAGAAAGAAGTCGCCGAACTTGGTTCGTCCTGTTGCCCCTGAATCATCATGTCAATCGCACACCATCCTCAGGAGGGACCGAAGAACGAATTTTGCAAGATGTCGAGTACCAACGCTGAATGCAGCACGACGGTCAACAAAGCGACAAAGACCGTTCCGAAACGCACCCTAGCACAACAACAACAATTGCCCCCCAGGCCAAAACTCGTTCCCCGCTATCCTTCGGCTGAAGCCCGTACGCCACCTGCCTCCTCCGGTGAAGGGCTACCGTTTTCGCTCTCCAGCTTGCCCAAAACTTTATCAGATGATGACAAAGAAGATGATGCTTGGGTCTCAATGATCGCAGCTCCTGCCTTTGCTCCCATGCAAAGCTGGCTACAGATCATGCAAAGTTTGATACGACATCCCGAACGCAATTCGAGCAACATCTTGCGAGCTGATGTGCTGAATGAGACCACCGTCTCACAAGACGACCAAGAAATTCAAGCTGGATGGAAGAAGCAATGGACGCTCAGAAGGACGTTGCTGCCGAGGAGGCCGAATCTCGATTGGAAGATGGAGCAGGATTGTTCGCTGTACTACCGCTATCGTTCACCACAAGACGATGGAGCAACGAAAGGAGAGCATGAAGATAAGGAAGACGAGGGAGAGATCGAGGAAGCGGTGATCATCTACACTCCGCTCGTGGGAACGCTCAAGCATTCCAAGCAGACATGGAAAGAAGCAGAGGCCAGCGAAGAGCTGATGGGTCGACCTCCGCCTAGCGAGACGTTTGTACCCTTCTATCATCCCAAAGTGCGCGCTTTGGCCTTCCACTTTCGCTCCTCTTCCGCTTCTGATCTACCATTACCTCCTACCAGCTCAGGCGAGGAAGACACGGTCTACGGCGAGCTCAGCATCTCTCTCATTCCCTTCCGCCCCGCCTCTCCATCTTCATCTTCAGAAGCGGAAGCCTTCGGTCCGACCCACCGCCTTACCCGAGTTGCACTTTCTCTCCTCACCACGCTCCACATGCATACGTGGGGAGACCTCCATTCGTACCAAAAGCGAGTTCATCATGACACTGTCGTCCCTCGTGTCCTCTACCAAGACCTGTATCTGTCGCTCAAAACCAAATACGCCTCCACCCTCATTGCTGGGTGGGCGGAAGTAACGGATCCCACCAAGCATGTTTTCGAGGAGATGGGCATCGCCGCCTTTCTCATCGCTCTTTGGTCGCTTTACTACAAGTCTGGCGCGGAGAAAGAAGAGGGAGAAGGAGAGGGGTGGAAGGAAAAGGTGAAGTTCGTTGATGTCGGATGTGGCAATGGGTTGCTCACTCACATCCTGACAAAAGAAGGCTTCAAAGGAGTTGGACTCGATTTGAGGGCCCGAAAGAGTTGGCCGAACTACAGTGCCGAAGGAGCAAAGTTGAGAGAATGGACTTTCGACCCTTCCCACCTCCTCCCCTCTGACGATCCGGAATGGAATGGAGCCTGGCTTCTAGGCAACCACGCAGACGAGCTCACACCGTGGATTCCCGTCCTTGCAACACACCACAATGCTACGGGGTTCATCAACTTGCCCTGCTGTTACTTTGCGCTGAACGGCTCAAAAGCGTTCCCTCTTTTGCTCAAGAACGAAGCAGGGGGAGGGGAGGTATCGAGGAACGAGCAGTACCTGGCATATGTGGGGGATCTGCATACAAGATTTGGGTGGAAGTTGGAGTTGGAACCTCTGCGTATTCCTAGTACCAAGAACTGGTGTTTCGTAGCGCGGCATAGGGAAGGAGAAGAGGGCGAAGAGGTGATGAAGGCTCGAGTTCAAGATGCTGTACAGGAAGCTTTGTTGAGCGGTTGGGCGGCTCGAATGACAATTTCAAAGTAGACAGTGCATGTTTACACCCGTCTATCTGTATACGTTTGATCATAGATGCAAAGCTGCTCTTCCGTGGCATTGGCAATCTCAAACCAAGACATTTGTGTCCTTTCCACAGAGCGAGTGATGATGATTGTGCTTTTCAGCGGGGCATCGCCGAATTCAAGACCCTCGCTTTGAAGAGAGTGTGGCGTTGCCCGACACGCGTGGTTGTCGACACGATGCTAACAGTGACACTGAACCTAAGGTTCTCCTGAAACTTCTCTCCGCTCGCTTCTTTGACACTCTCGTGTTCTCAACCCAATTCGACAATCTTGATTGACGACGACATTTCCTTGGCCGATTACCAATTGAGCACCTACGTGAATTTCAATGGTAGCGCTGTCGGCAACAAGAGGTCCCGTGGACTCGATTGTTTGCCGTCTTTATAGCAGAGCAAGGTCGTTTGCGTCTACGCTCAAAGCGCAATAAGATCTTTTATTAGAACGTCTATTGCTGGCTGTGCACCGGCGACTTTTAATGATATCATTCCTTCAAACACGCGCCAAGACCAAATCATGCGTGCCTGCAGCTGACTTTTTTCGCATGTGGGTCCATGCGTAGACTCCACTTCACTTGACCTTTTGGTCAACTGCCTGATCCTTCGCTGCCCCGCCTTTCGTCATGTCACCTGTGAGACAGTCGAAGCTCTCGTTAACTTAGCAACACGAATCACTTTCGCCTCACCTTTGCCCTCCATCATCTCTTAACTACAGCCACCTGTCAAGACGCAAGCAATATGTCCTCCTCAGATGAGTCTTCAAAGGGTGTGGAGATCCTCAGCATCCCCGGCGCCGTTGCAACACAGGAATACCACGGTGACACCGTCGGTCTGGGCAATGGAAAGCTTCAGGTGCTTCTCGTGAGCATCGAACTTCACGAAGCCGTTAATCAGGCTAGCTCCGGCCATGACAACAAGCAGCAAGACTACTCCACCGATCTCTGGCTGGTTCTATCGATCGGTGACGATTTCTCTCTGCCAGTACCCGCTACCCAAACCATCACCCCGCAGCGCAACGCAACGCAAATCTCATACACTTTCCCTTCGGTAGAGCTTGAAGGTGCTGCTATCAAGATTTCACTGCCCGCTACCACAAACAAAGAAGATATCGCGCGTTTCCAGCAGATCCTCTCGCAGTATGCTGCCTACCATGATGACGATCTTTCCGACGCTGGAAAGATGGAGCTCATGGACGAAGATGGAAAGGTCATTGGCATCGTCCAGGGCTTCACCGTTCATGAAGCCGATGCTATGTCTGATTCAGGCAACGAGAAGGCACCGGTCCTCATTGATCTTCCTCCTGAGCCCACTAGTGACAACGAAAAGCAAGACCTGCAGGTAGACGTCCTCTCCGCCGACGAGAAGCAAGACTGGATGATCCGAGGTGCTGAGAAAATCTCGCGTACCATCATCAACACATCCAGCTTCATCGGAGGCAAGATTCAAGGCGCTGCAGACTCGTACATGGCCAAGAACCCCGCCGCAGGATCTTCTGGTACCGCCACTCCTACCAATGAGAAGGCGGATCAGGCAGGCCGAGATCCTGTAAAAGTCGGACCAAAGACACAGGCCGGCGTTCGCACACTTCATCAGTGGTCCGGCCAAGCCGTACAGGTCTCGTCCAAGACCACTGGTGCCATTCTGCGCGTGGCAGGCAACGTCGGTGACACGATCGGTAAGAAGACTGGCATTCAGCGCAAAGTCAACACGGATGGCACGCAAGGTCCCGCTCCCAAGGGCATCCGCGGCTTCGTCAACCGCTCGCTGATCGCTGCCAACACAGTACTTGACGGCATCGATACTGGTGCTCAGACTCTGCTCAACACTAGTAGCCAATCGGCTTCCCAAGTAGTTGGGCACAAATATGGAGACGAAGCAAGAGAAGTAGCGGAAGGCATTAGTCGGACCGGTAAGAACGTCTTTGTGATCTACAAAGATGTTCGAGGATGCCGCCGGAACGCCTTGCTCAAGGCTGCTCGCGGTCGTGCCATGAAAGCCAAGCTTGACGACGGCCGAGAGGTGACTATTAACGTGGACGAAAAGGGAAATGCTGCAGTATCGCAGATCACTGAGGCGAAGGGGTCCGCATCAACAGCTCCAGCCTCGATCTCGGAGAAGTCTTCCTACACCACGGCCTCGTCTTCTGTTAGCAAGGACCCGCCCTCGTACAAAATGGACTAGGCAAGATCCGCAAATCTTTGAGAGTGCTGCCAACGCCTTCGGCGCCGACCAGAACTCGTCCGATCTCACAATTGTACTTTCACTATGTTCTCCGCGTGTCATGCACTCTTCTGTGAAGCATCTTTAGGTGATACCAGGTCACAAACATTGCTTGCGAGTTTGTCCTCCTTTAGCGATGTGAGGCGTTCTAAAAATATGTCCTTGTTGGACAGGTTTGACGTAACAATGCCAAGAAATTTTTTGCCTCCACACAGCGGTCATTTGGCTATTTCAACGCACAACACACACACACACACACACACACGCCTGACTCGGAGAGATGCACACTCACGCGGGACTGCACCTGAGTTGAGTTCAGTTCGCTTTCTTCTTCCGCTAACTCACAAGCTGCTCAGCTCTTTTCACACTCTCCACCAACTTCTCCTCCTCTCTCCCAGCTTTCGACGCTTCAGAACCAAGTATCACACTTCAAGCCGCTGGCTACATACACCCCGCAGCGCCCCACTCATATCAACACCAAAAGGCATCGTCCAGGACACAGCATCGAGCATCAGCCGACATGGCATCGTCCAAACGTATCGGCAAGGAGCTCGCCGACCTCACCAAAGACCCTGTCGAAGGTATCACAGTAGAGCCCAACGAGGACAACATCTACAAGTGGACAGCGAAGCTTCAAGGTCCCGCAAAGAGCCCATACGCAGGAGGCGTGTTTGTCATCAACGTTGACTTCCCCATAGAATACCCGTTCAAGTCGCCCAAAGTTCGCTTCAACACACGTATCTACCACCCAAACATCGATGAGGGAGGAAGTGAGTATTCAGCAGAGCGAACATGGCTGCAGGATGGTGAGCTACGTGCCTGACTGACACTTGATCTTCTCTTCTTGCTGCGTTGACTCTCAACAGACCTCTGCGTTGGTATCCTCAAGAGCGAGGCATGGAAGCCAAGCACGAAGGCTGTCACTAGTGAGTAGGGTATATCGTCAACTGGCCTCTCTCGCGCTCTTGTACTGACCCACTTCTTGTCTCTGCTGCACTGCGCTTTTTTTCCGTCTCGCTTCGCAACCATTAACGTGGTTCTTGTTCACAGTCCTGCTCTCCATACTTCAGCTCCTCGAAGAGCCCAACCCGGACGATGCGCTCGTTGCCTCAATTGGTATGTCTCAACCTCCGACGATCCAGACGCTCGATATGCATGCGTAGTGAAGCTGACTCCGTTGCACGTCTTTGCGTACCAACAGCCGAAACCTACAACACTGACCGAGCTAAATTTGACAAGACAGCGCAAGAATACGTCAAAAAGGTAAAGTTCTTCCAATCGCAACAATGCTTTCAAGTGGCCCATCGCTGACTGAAGCTTCATTGCCTTTCCTCTTGTGTTCCTCGTTTAGTACGCATCCGCATGAAGCACATCCGTTGAAGCAGAGCAGGCAAAGCCGATGCCGTAAGATCATGCTGCTAGCGGTGTCCGGAAACGTCATCGCATCTCGACTCCTTCTCTAAGTCGATGACCTCTATGCTCATGCCTCTCATGACAACAGCATGATCCTGATCCGTGTCTCAGATCCAGTCAAGATGCAATGTACCAACAGCCAGCTTGCAAGCAATCTCATTACAGTTCTAAAACTTGTTGCGTTTCCGCGAAGTTTGCATCGAGGCTGAGTGATTCCTCTGCTTGGTGCGGCTGAGCTCATTGAATCGCTGTCTGAGTAACTGCAGTGTCCCGCCCGTGGCTATGATCATACACATGTGCTGATTGGCTTGCGAACGTGATATGAGCACGGAGCAGCGGAAACGCGTTCATGCATGCAAGTGTTGGTTGCAGCTCCAAAAATCTCCTTTTTCCGCTTCCGCATCCAAGACCAACACTTTCTTCTCGTCATCCGACCATCCTCATCTGCTTGAATCGCACTCGAGTCTCATTCCACGATGGCGGTCCACTTCCTAAGCCTGCGGCTGCAAAGTTCTACCCTCAGCATACCGGTCACTACTCGACGTCGAACAATATATGTTCTTTCGCGACTGCAGAACGCTTCTGCAGCCGCCTTGGCCGCCTTTGGAGTCGTTCACCTCTCAGCACCCCTGATTGGGCTTTTGCATCTTGGCGGAGATGTCAACGACCGCGTTGATGCAGTTTCGAGATGGATGTTGCTCGGAAGGGTTGCTTATCAGAGTGGAGTTGGCGAAGTTGTGTTGTGGGGGGCGTTGGCTGCGCATGTGATTGCTGGTGTAACGAAGAGGATCATCACTCGTTTCACTGTTGCTAGCTCTGACACACACTCTGCGGACCATGCTGAGGCTGAGGGGGAGGACGTAGCGGAAAAACCAGCGCCACTTGCAGCAAAAGTAAAGCTCACCATCGCCCAAATCTCCGGTTACATCCTAGCCCCGTTCGCCTTTCACCACGCTTTCGCCAACCGCGTCCTCCCTTCTTCTCCACAACCGCCAATCTCGGGCTTGTCACCCTCGGAACTCGATTACTCTTTCGTCTCGCATACGCTTTCGCATCCCAACTTGCCGGTACGGCTTGCGATGACAGCAGCGTATACGGTTCTCATCGGTGCCTTTGCCGTTCACACGGTGTACGCTGTGCCAACCCTCTTGCGGTCCTTGCCGAAAAGGTCATCGTCAAGGAGAAAAGTTGGCATGGCGAAGCGATCGCAAACTCAGATCTCGGCTTCACTTGCAGTTGTGTTGCTGGCGAGCTTGGCTGCCATCGTTCCATTGAAGTCAAGCGACAGATTGACCATTTCGAGCGCACTCAAGAACCGGTACGATGCGGTGTTGCGGGTCGCTTTTCCAACTCGATACTTCTTCTCATAGCTCCGACACACACAGTCAACACAGTCCGGAATTGGACACTGTATCAATACTATACATTCTACATCATCACTCTCGCCATTAGCAACTACGTACTGCTAGGTACCTTCTTCTTGGTCCACCTAACCGTCCCTGGCTGTTGATTATCCTTACACGCTCCCTCCTGTGCCAATTGAACCGCTTGGCTATTTTGCTCCTTGCTGATCTTCCAGAACCTTACTGTACAATCAATCTCCTCGTAGCCCTTGACAGCTCGGTCGAGGAGCTCCCAAAGATCGCGATCGGGCACCTGTTCGTCAATATGACCAAGTGGAGATTCGGCCATGAGTCGCCATTTGTTATGCCTCCATTCCCAGATCCATCTGCTGATACCGTCGACAAGCCAACCGTGATGCGTGGCAATGACGATCTTGTCGAATCCTTCGGCTTCCCATCGGGTGAACTCGAGTGCGGCTAGTGCTGCGCGCAAAGCAGCACGACGGACGGTAGAAGTGGCCAACTCTGGCGGTCGTTCAAGTCGTCTCGAGAAGTTCGGTTCTACAATGACCCCGGCACTACGCTTGTAAGCTGGATTGCGCGCACGAGGATCTTGTGTAGGGCAAAAGACAAATCCAAGTCCAGCGCGCTTCTCCTCTTCCTCAGGCAGACCCGGTGCGGATGCGGAGGACGACTTGAGCTGTGCTTCCAACGACTTGTAATCTGGCAACTTACCAGCACCAAACATGGCTTTGCGTGTAGCTTCCACGGAAAAATCGGTCGGGATCGAGCTGTAGATCGATGCAGCGTCGGATGCGCCACCGTCAAATCTGGTTGCGGACGTGTTGGCGGTGTAAACAGAGCTCGCATCACTTCCGATTTTCATTGCGGCGACTTGGCCAGGCGTCAATGCGGCACCGGCGCAGAGGATGAGCATCTGCCGAGGGTCCACTTTGCGAACGTAGCGCAGGGGGCGCCAGGGTCGGGGATCGGGTACAAAGAGGTCTTCAACACGGAGCTCTCCAGGGCGAGTGGTCTTGATCGTAGCAGCATCCGAGTCGTCGGCGGGAAACAGCGTAGCTTCGTACGACGAAGGCACACGTCCCTCGGTAGCTTCTTCTAGCTGCGTAATGCCGAGTTGCTTCTCCTTATCCGTGATGCGGTCGAGCGCTCGGTGCGTGGACCAGTTGTTGGAAGCAGCCCAAGGAGTGCGTGCGTTCGAAGCATCGCCGCTGACGGAAGGGAAGGGCCGGAAGGATGTGGCGACAGCATTGGCAGAAACGTTCATTGGCAGCGTTTGGTCGCGCTCAGCTGCCAAGGTGAGGGTCGTCATCTTTGATTGCACCGAGGCGGCAGTAGCGTTGGTCAAAATCGAAGCTGCATCATCCTCTCGCTTCTGTTTCTCGACGCCAGCAGCGGTATCTGATGATGCAGGGATGTCGAAAGGCTTCACAGCGTCCGGGTCGGCGGGTGTGGTGGTCGACTCCTGCTGCTCAACGCTCTCCTTGTACGCCTGAGCTTGGGTGCGTCCCTGCTCATCCAGCTCCGGCTCTGCTTTCGCTTCAGCCTTCGCTCCCTTCGCCTTGAATCTTGTCTCAATCTCTTTCGCAAAGTTGTAATGCTGTGCGTTGCGATCGTGCATCGAAGCTGGGATGAAGAGTCGCTTCACCGAGTTGTGCTGGGCTAAGGCATCTGGCGCGTAGGAGATACCGCCTGGCGTATCGAGTCTAACTTGATAGCTGGATTGTTCTGGCTCGTCTTTGCCTTTGCCTTTGGTTGCGGCGGGAGGTTGCGTTGCTTGCGTAGCGGTATCTCCATCACTTGTCGGCAAGATGACTTCGTACGAATTGCCGTGGTCGTAGGTTTGGCGAGGTGCGCTGGGCCCTGACGATGCCGAAGGTCTGGCCCATGCTTGTAGGTAGCGGTAGTCCGGTCCTGCCATGATGTGTGCGTTGAAGATGGTGCTGAAGAAGATGGTGGTAGGATCTTCCAGAGCACACCTTCGCAACGAAGGGTCTGTGTGTATTGTTCGTGCATATCTCGGACACAAATTCCGACCTGACAAAAACACGCCGAACCAACACTTTCCAATTTCCCGGCACAGCGGCGCGCGCCGATTTAAAGTTGTTGTTTCGGATTTGAATCGCCGATATTCCGAACCCTCTTGCTTTCACTCACAGGCTACTCACAGAGCGGGCTTCACTCATTGCTCAAGCTTCATTCTCAACAACAAAGACAAACAAGCAAGCACAAGTCTTACATTCAACACAACGGATTCGGCATGTGATCGAAGGATTGGAGTGAAGCAGCTACACGACTTTCACGAGCGGTGATGACAAGACTTAGACCTTAGGAAGCGTACCGATTTCTTGGAGGTAGCGGTAGGTCTCCAAGTATCCGTCCTTGACAGTATCGCACACCGTGGTCCAACCAGCATCCCTCGCCTTGTCTAGACTTCCCTGTTGGTCGAAGGTTGCACCGAGCGTAAAGTCAGCAAAGGCGAACGTAGCGTGGTCAGAGAAAGCCTTTGGATCGCCACCCTTTTCGCTCGTCAGCTTCTCCCACGCCTTGACGTTCTCCTCTCGCTTACTCCACTCATCCAGGCTCAAGCTGAGGACAGGCGGCTTCTGGTTGTACTCCGCCTTTCCAGACGCAGTAGGTGGCAAAACCTTGAGACCGAGCTCCTTGGCCAAATCCTGCCAAAGTTGACCAAGAGTTCGCTTGTCACCGTCTTCGATGTTGAACGACTGATTCTCGGTCTTAGCAGCGTTAGCAGGGTCAGTGAGGAAGACTTGGAAGCGTGCATTGTTGATCGCGGTACTCTGCGAAACAAAGATCTGGTCCCAGTTGAGGTTGTTTCCAGGGTACTGAACTTCCGTGTTGCCTTTAGCTTTCTCGAGTGTAAGGTAGAGACTGGTGGAAACGGCCTGGTTCATAAAGTTGCCCTTGGCTGCACCAATGATGGTGTTGGGGCGAGTCTCCGACCATGCATAGCCGTGCTTCTTGGCATGGGCAACGAGCGTGTCAACCTGGTCGTAGTAGAAGTTGGGAGGATCGGTGGGGCCTCGTGGTGCGTCTTCCTTGTAAGGCACGGGCGAAGCGATATCCTTGTTGGCAAGGTGGAGCGAGTACCACTTGTAGCCAGTCTGCAGATGGAAGTGCTTGAGCTGTTTGCCAGCTGCAGCATAGGTAGCATCGAGCGCTTTGCTCAGAAGGACGTGATTGATGTCCAAGAGCTCCTGAGCATCCTTCTTTTCGATGTACGTGTAGTGCAAGGCTGCGTTGACCTTGTCGCCGCCATTGGCTTTGAGCTGCTCGGCGATCTCCTCGACAGATGCGTTCAGGATGTCGATCGAGACGAACTTGATGCGCTTGTCCTTGAGATCCACCTGAGGAGGTCGGCGTGAGACGGCCAGGATGGAACCGACTACATCGGCAGGCTGCTCGACGAGAGCACGGAGAGCCGCAATACCGGAAACGCCGTTGGCGCCCCAGACAAGATAGTTTCGCGGCGAAGACATATTGCTGGCAGATATTGTGTGGGCTGCGGTCAACTGAAGAGAGAGGCAAGCAGAGAGATGATGGTGAGAAGCTTAGATGTAGTAGCATGTCCAGGAGGGGCTTCTGCTTGTCATTTAACAGTCAGCTCGACGGCAATGCAAATTCGCCGGTGTTGCTGCTGCTCAAACCTCCACCTAAAAAATCACGACAGAAGCACGCGGTACATGACGTGAGCGTACAGAGTTTTAATTCACCTAGCGAGCTCACCATGTGGTTCCGTACCGAACGGAGCTTCAGGCTGATCTTTAAGCAAAGACGACTCACGGTCTTCCATGACAATGAGGTTATGAACGCACGCTCGGATGACAAGGCTTCATTCAAAGAACTTTACCCTGCTCGTTGCTCATCATATACCTGCAATTCCTGGCAGTAGACCATAGTCTATTGGATGCTACAATCAAACTTTAATGGACTTCGGGTGCGGTACGGAGTATTTCCTCAATCACGCAAAAACGCTAGCCGCTTGAGCAAGATCTCGGCGCTGTCGGTCATTTCCGTTCCCGCTGCGATGACCTTTTGCAAGTAGTCGTTGGCCAATGCCAGATTACCCACCTTATTCGCCGATTCCTCTTCGCCATCTTGCTCCATTGCATCGCCGGCAACAATGCCCCCTGCCTCCGCACGCCGTTGTGCCATTTTTGCTTGATGCTGTGCCCCGATCTCGCCCATCTCCCATCTCGCTGCGATGATGTAGGATCGGGCGTAACGCGCTACTACGTTCGACTCTGTCCCAGACAGCGCACGATCAACCACCTGGACGAGCCGGCGGTGGTACGAAGCAGCAGCTTCAAAGTCCCTCTCTTTCTCATATACTTCGATGATCCTCGTCAAGCCAATCACGGTATCTCCGTGGTTGAGCCGACAAGCAAGGTAGCGCTTGAAGCACGATATGGCGTCCTGAGATCGTCCGAGATGATCATAACAGATGCCCATACTCGACCACATACGTCCGTCGTACGGTCGAATCGCCGCGCACTTTTGAAAATAGTTGACAGCATATGTGTAGGCGCCGTTGAGCTCGTATACCTGTCCCAGACCGTACAGCGCACGGTACTCTCGTGGGTTGATCTTGAGCGCTCTGCGATACATCTCGGCTGCTGCGTGACTGTTCTTGAGCTCGATATACTCATGACCTAACAGAATCCATGCAGGTACGCAGCCAGAGTCGAGGCGAAGGGCGTGACGGAATGCTTCGATGGCTCGATGGTGATCGCTACGTTGATTGTAGTAATTGCCTACTAGACAGCATACCTCTGGTCGGTCTTTGGCGAATGAGCTGAACTTGTGTGCCAGGTGCGCCAGTTCCGCGGTACGGTTGAGCAAGTAGAGTGCGTTCGAGTAGTCTGACAATCCATCGATTCTGTATGGGTCGATCGACCATGCTTCTTGGAAGTCTTGCTCCGCTTCGATGTAGTCGAGGCGATGAACGTTGGTCTGCGCTCGACTTGTCAGCAGATATGCTGAGCGCGGGAAGTATTCAAGCAGACGGTCGATGCGTGCAATTGAAGAATCTCCCTCTTGGGCCGAGTGACGGTCGAGGAATTCGCGGAAGAAGCTCACCATAAAGGTCTCGGGTAACAGATCTACCATCTGATCTGCCTCACCTGGTTCCAGCGTCATTGCGAGCTCCTGCCATGCGGCCCAGTTGTAGGCGAAGCCTTGCACCGAGCGAACGAGACAGTCCATGGCTTCGATGGGTCGATTCAGCTTTCGCAGGATAGCACCTTTGAGGAAGAGCAAGAAGGGATCGGCAGTTTCGATGAGTTCCTTCAAGATTGGTACCAAGCTAGGTGAGGTGGCTGGTAACGTTCCATTGGGTTTCGGAATGATCATGCCGTGCTCGTCCAACTTGCGCTCTGACATCAGAAATCTAGCATAGAGTCGCAGGAAGCGGGCCTTGTCAGATGAGCTTTTGCTGTTCTCCAACACCCAGATGCATCTTTCCAGCTGATGCTGATCGAAGTGACTCTTTGCTAGCATATATGATTCCTCCTCTAAAGCAGATGCTCCCGCAAGTGATCCGCCGTATTTGGGTTGAGATGGACCAGGCGAGCAATCAACCGAGTTCGTGTTGGACTGCCAGTGCACATGCGCTGACCCTGGCGCGTCGCCATCCTCGCTGTCGACAGTGATGAGCGAGCTATCTGGATCTCCTCTTGGCGACGCCATATGGCTCAAGCGAGCGTTGACCAGTGGAGAGGAGGCGAAAGAGCCAGGACCAAATCTGCCGGACACTTCGCCGATGGATCCGTCTTCGGTACTAGGTTCGACCGACATTCGCTGTTGCATGCCGAGTGCCGGCGTCGAGTGTTCTGGTATGAGCGATCTTGCATTCGGGCGTCGTTTCGCTGCAGGTGTTGATGTGACGACCGCCGAGTCGTCCGAGCGAGCCTGTGGAGGAAAGAAGGGTCGTTCGCTGGCTGTATCTGTATAGGGTACCGATTGAAGCAGTTCCAACGTCCATCTTGAGGAAGATGCGAGCCCTCGGTCAGACAGCTCGGTGGCTGCGATGCGCAAAGCTTCGCGAGCCCTTGCGGGATCAAGGTCGGGAAAGGGATGGTCCACGTCGAACACGTTTGCGTCTGACATGGTCATCGCTGTGCTGTCGGAGCCGGGAATAATTGCTTCGCTGAGATCTGCTAATCAAGACACTTTGTGTTCGAGGTACCGTGTGCGTTATTGCGAGTATCTCACCGAAGCATCTGTATCTTCAG
>JAXQGJ010000669.1:0-10650 GCA_037039655.1 Pseudozyma sp. M118-08B | reverse complement strand
TGGAACAATTGGTATTGTATCGTTAAAATCTGTAGCTAAAAATTCAAATACCATGTATGAAAATAATCTTCAAAGTAGGTTTCCTCTTCTCCTTCCGCTGTTGTCGCTGCTTGACTGATGAGGTAGGGCGAAGGATCCGAATCGAGTGACCAACGACGTTCGAAGGTTCGGCCTAGCATGTTGGGAGATGCTATAAAGGTGGATTTGAGGGAGAGGCGGGCGTGTTTGTGGTCGAGAATGGAGTAGGTTTTGGGTAGGGAGAGGCGGTAGGCTTTGTCGCCGTTTGGAAGGTCTATCGTCACAGAGGTCCATAGGATAGGGATCAGGGTCAGTATCAGGATCAAGGAGATTTATCGGTGGCAGGTTGGGTGGGCGCGGAGACAGAACTTACCTTGTACATCAGCTACCTCCTCTAACGCCCTCTTGACCAGATCTAGGTTGCCAAATGCAACCACATCGCTCCACTCCCTTTGTATCTCCCCTTCTCCCTTTCCCGCACCGCCAGCAGCTCCATCTTCGCTCAACTTGGCCTTCAACGCCGGAATCTCCCCCTCCAACTCTTCCCTCCTTTTCCCTTGCAACGCAAGCGCAATTTGCTCAAATGTATCCTCGTGACTCCTGAACTTCCCATCTCCACCCAGCACCGTATAGAGCAATGCGATGACGAGGAAACGTGTGTCGATGGGGGAAAGGATCTCGAGCTGTCCAGAAGAGATTACTCGGTTGAGATTAGAGATCATCCATGATCGGTCGTATTTCGTGTCTTTTAGCGTCGAGAGCTCAAAGATTTCACCTCTTGTGTCCGAAGAGGTCGAAGTGGTCGGACTGGGCGAATGAAGGTAATAAGTAGGAATGGAAGTGCGTGGGTGTGGGAGGATGAGGAACCGTCCATCGGCAGCGGTGGAGGGATGGATTAGGACACCGGTTCGTTGCGAGAGCGTCTTGCCGCTCGATGTTGCCGAGGCGTTGGTCGATGGAGCTGTAGAAGCGGTCATGGTGCTCTTATCGTAGTGCTCGCAGATTCCCTCAGCTGCTGCGGATCAAAGATGAGCGGATATGAGGAGCGAACGAAAGAGCGAAACAGAGTCAAGAAGAAGGTCAAGGCTCAAACTTAAAAAGCTTGGAAGTGTTGGTCTCCAGACACGCGAGCAACGCGGCAAGCTAATTTACGCGACACCTTTCTTCCGGGATCTTCAAATCTGTCTTCTCAACTGGCAGCTCTCACACTTACTGCCTTCAACACATGTCTACACTATCATCACAGAATACATCACACCAAGTTGACTACCGGTAACAGGATGGGCATTTTGAGAATGGCGCCGATGTTCCTGTGATGTGAGTTACAAAGAAAAAGCATAGAGCTAAGTTACAACGCATCAAAGTTGATCGCATGGACAGCCCGTTTCCTCTCCCTCTCGTCTTCCCTCCTCTCATTCACATGCAGTACAATCACTACCGCTGCCAACCCTACAATCGTCGTAATCAACACCACTGTCACCCAAGGAATCCAGTCGCCAGGATGCAAATACAACTGCTTCGTCCAAGTACCCGGTCCTCCGTCTCTTTCGTGGTCACCACCTTGCCAGGGATTGATTACGACTTGGCTGTTCGGAATGATACCTTCCATCGCCAAATAATGCTCCTTTTGCCTCCGCGTTGAGCCAATGAACAGCGACTCGACATAGTTGTTGGTACGTCCGAGACCAAAGTAGCTATAAGGCGTAAGAAGGGAGCGGTAGGCGGTTTGAGGGAGTTGACCCACTTGTTGAGCTCGTCGAACGCCGTTCGGGTCAAGGACGGTGAACTTGTATGATGCTCCGCCGTAATTGGTTCCCCACGGTCGGAATTTTGGCGCATATTCGGGCTCGCAGTAGCCTTGACAAGCGCCGTTAAGCGTAAGAGCTTTGAGGAAGAACGAGTCGTGGAAATAGTTGTTCTGTATGAACGTGATGCGTCGGCTCGAGTCGATACCATCGGAATAGACGGGAGTGCGTTGCAGAAGGAGATCGAGTGTTCCATCTTCGTCAATGTCGAGCCAGGTTGCACTACGAACGTCGGTCAACGTCTCGATAGCGTTGGCTCCAGCAGTGACTTTGATGAAAGTTCGGTCCTCGGGTCGATCGGGTAAACAGCCCAGGTTGGCTTTCTCACTCGTAGGCACTTTGCTGCACTCAAGATTCCGCAAGATATGGACTCGAGTCTCTCCGGTACCGCGTACATTGTTGTTGCGCCCATTCGCCATTTTGTCGGGTATAGTGACAAGCACGAGATCCGGGTAGCCATCTTTGTTGTAGTCGCCAAGATGCAGCGAGTTGGGTAGATTGAGGAATGACGGAGAAAGCGCATCGTTGATTAGAATGCGGCTATCGCCGGTAAGCTTGTCAGCTGGAACGCGAAGTAGAGCCGCATTGTCCTTGCTGATGCTAAAGTTGATGCGGAAGTTGTCATCGGCCACACAAAGATCATCTGCCTCCCTGCACTGTGGCGCAGTTGTTCTCTTTGTCGGTGCTGCTGCTGAAGCATTGGCTTTCTTGCCCATCGACAGAGATCCGAATCCAGGTCCGGCACCGAAGAGTCCATCAGTACGGGTCGAACAGAGCGGGACTTGATGGTTGAACGCGACATTGATGAAGCAATTGTCACCACTAGGATCGCAAGTCGGGAAGATGACATCGATGGTTCCATCTCGGTCCACGTCTGCGAAACTCAGTGCTCCTGTTCCTGGTGGAAGCTCGCCGGAAGAAGCAAGTTGGAAGCCTGATCCTTCGCCCTTCGAGTTCGGCTTGACGGCAGTCCAGATCTGATAGGTAAGCTTGGAGCTGAGGAAAGACTCTTCCGAGCAAACAAGAAAGAGGTCGGCCAGACAGTCGCCATTCAGGTCGGCAAACGCCGAGCTGTGGGGATTTGCAAGTTTGCAAGCAGGCGCCTTGGTCGCATCAAGGAGCGGAGCATCAACAACGTCAAAAGCGGCAGTGCTGTTGGTTGCATCTGCAAGAAGGTTGCGCCAGATTTTGAGATCGCTTGCGTCTTTGCCTGGAGCTGCGGGGTCCGAGAAGGGAATACCTAGCAGGTCTAGTTGCATATCTCCCGAGGCATCGAAAGAGATGGGTTGGGCAAGCATCGATGGTGGTACGGTCCGCGGTATCGACTCGAAGCCGCTGCCATCCGCTTTGCCGAGAAAGACGTCCATCAAGAGCTGTTTTGATGCTGAAGTTGATGTGCTCTGAGACATGACAAGCAGATCGAGTCGGCCATCATAGTTGATGTCTGCAGCGACGACATTGCTGATCTTCTGCCCCGATGCTACCTGTACTTGAGCTGCTGGTTCACGTTGAAAGCTAAAGCTGGGTCGATCCCATAAGTGTATGCTGGTTGTTTGGCGGTCCGCATTGACGACGATGGCATCGAGGAATTGGTCGCCGTTCCAATCACCCCAAGCAGCTACCTGCCCCTTGATTCGATCGAGACCAAGACTTCCAGCATTGATGAGGCCTTCGTATTTGAAGCGCTTCTCGCCAATGCCGAAGAGCGCGTTCACCCCTGTCGCTGCTGTAGAGAGAAGTAATGTCGTCGCCCAAGTGTCTTTGAGTCCACGAGCTTTTGATGGCCGAGGTTTACGAGAGCGTTTTAGTGCCGCTGTTGAGCACTCGGCCTCGCAGCTGTACGCCATGGCGAGATTGGAGTAGTTTCAAGGTGCTCGGTGTCCTCGAAAGCGTTGAGAGTGGCGCTTGAGCGTGAGCCCTTTGGTACTGTCTGGTCGTGATGATATCGGTATCGGGATGCAAGAAGCACAGCATTCGAGCTTGTGTTGGTCAGGGTCCTTGCACGCTGTCCAAGGGTGTTGAGGTGGAGGAAATTCAAAGTAGTTTGTTAGGTTTTGAACTGAACGTTGGCCTGAGCTCTCTGAAATTGCTGAGCTTTGCCAAACCTAATCGGATTAAAATGCGTGTAAGTCAACGAAGCTCAGTTTGTATTGAGCTACTCGTCATCTTCCAAATCAATCAATTTCGAAGCGCTCTTTCCCCTGCAGCCCGCATGTGCCGTTCTCAGAAAAGTAAGGCAGCAGAACAGCAGAACAGCAATTGCAGATTTGAGTTAGCACGACTCACAGCGCGCGGTCGGACCTCTCTCACCGAGCATTCTTGTATCACTTTGATCGCCATCGGACATCTTCATCGGTCTACACCATCTCATTAACCTAACTTCGACTCATCATCGACACCAACAACGGCACTTCGTCATCTCAGCTGCTCCTTCAAGAGTGAGCTAAGCGTTTGTCGTCGTCAAGATGCCCGAGGAGGAGAGCTTGTTTCGGTCAGCGACCATGTCGCTGATTCAGCTCTACATTCCTTCCGAGACTGCTCATGCCACTGTTCAGGAACTGGGAGAGCTTGGAAATGTCATGTTCAAGGATCTCAACCCCGACATTTCGCCCTTCCAGCGTTCCTTCGTCACCGACATCAGGAGACTCGACGAAATGGAGAGGCGAATTCGCTTCCTATACGCCCAGATGGAAAAGGAGGGTGTACCTGTCCGTCCTCTCGAGAGCGCTTTGCCTTTCATCAGCCTCGGTAACGATGGTCGTCGCGGTCCTCAACTCATGGACGAACTTTCCGTCAAGCTTCGTGAGCATGAGGAGCGTCTCGGTCAGATGAACGGTTCTTACGAGACTCTTCAGAAGCGATTGCAAGAGTTGGAGGAGGCCAAGCACGTTCTTCGTGAGACTGCCGTCTTCTTCGACCAGGCTGAGGGTCGTCAGGATGCCACACGTGCTTCCATCGATGATGCCAACGCCCCACTTCTTGATGACGTCGAGTCCAACGCCTTCAGCACCTCGCGTGGCGAAGACAACACCTACGGCAGTTTCGACCTCGAATTCGTTGCCGGTACCATCGAGCGAAGCAAGATGGCCATCTTCGAGCGCATTCTCTGGCGCGTGCTCCGCGGTAATCTGTACATGAACTACGCCGAGATCGAAGACACCTTCGATGATCCCACCAAGGAGGAGCCCGTCCGCAAGAACGTCTTCATCATCTTCGCTCATGGTGCTGAACTTCTCGCCAAGATCCGAAAGATCAGCGAGAGCATGGGCGGTACCCTCTACCCCATCGACAGCAATGCTGATCGTCGTGAGGAAAGTCTTCGCGAGGTACTCAGCCGTATCGAGGATCTCAACAACGTCCTTTACTCCACCAGCGCCACCCGCCGCACCGAGCTTGTCAAGATCGCCGAAGTCCTCAGCGCATGGGAAGATGTCGTACGCAAGGAGAAGCTCATCTACTCGACGCTCAACATGTTCCTTTTCGACAATCGTCGCAAGACGCTCGTTGCTGAAGGTTGGTGCCCTTCCAGCGACCTCGGCCAAATTCAGCTTGCCCTGCGTCGTGCCACCGAGAATGCTGGCACCAGTGCTCCGGCTGTCCTCCAGGAGCTCCGCACCACCAAGTCGCCACCCACCTTCCAGCGTTCCAACAAGTACACCGAGGCCATCCAGTCCGTCGGTGACAGTTACGGCATTGCCAAGTACAAGGAGGTCAACCCCGGTCTCTTCAACTTCATTCTTCTTCCCTTCCTCTTCGCTGTCATGTTCGGTGATGTCTTCCACGCCTTCCTCATGACGCTTGCCGCTCTTGCCATGTGCACGTTCGAGCGCACACTCGCCAAGGTCGACAACGAGATCTTCACCATGTTCTTCTACGGTCGTTACATGATGTTGCTCATGGGTGTCTTCTCCATGTTCACCGGTTTCTTGTACAACGATATTGCAAGCAAGAGCATGCACCTCTTCCACACCGGCTGGGACTGGCCGCATCAACAGGGTACCATTGAAGCTCAGCCCAACGGCCACACCTACGCCATCGGTATCGACCCTACCTGGCACGGTGCCGATAACGCGCTCGTCTTCACCAACTCGCTCAAGATGAAGATGTCCGTCATCCTTGGTGTATTCCACATGACACTCGCCATCTTGCTCAACGTGCCCAACTTCATCCGCTTCGGTCAGAAGTGGAAGATCTATTCCGAGATCGTCCCTCAGATGCTCTTCATGCAGTCGCTCTTTGGTTACCTCGTCTTTGCCATTGTCTACAAGTGGTCCATCGACTGGTACGAGACCGACGCCAACGGCACCGTTTTCCGCAACAACCCCCCTGGCTTGCTCAACATGCTCATCTACATGTTCCTCAAACCTGGTGACGTTGACAAGAAGACCGAGCTCTACTCTGGCCAAGCCTTTGTTCAGACCGTGCTGTTGCTGATCGCTTTCATCTGTGTTCCCTGGATGCTCATCGCCACTCCTTACATCGAGTGGAAGGAGCACCAGAAGACCAAGGGTCAAGGCTACCGCGCCGTCAGCCACAACGACGGCTCGCGTGGTCTCGGTCTCGATGGCGATGAAGACGATGAAGATGCCGACGAGAACGACCGTCTCGCTCAGAGTCAGAGCAATGGCCACGGCAACGGTGGCCACGGCGATGGCGAGATGGAAGAGGAGCACGAGTTCAACATTGGCGAGGTGCTCATTCACCAAGTCATCCACACCATTGAATTCTGTCTTGGATGCATTTCCAACACCGCTTCCTACCTCCGTCTTTGGGCTTTGTCGCTTGCCCACGCTCAGCTTTCCGAGGTGTTGTGGACTATGACCATCCAGAATGCCTTTGGTATGACTGGCGTCACTGGTGCCATTGTCACTGTCTTCGCCTTTGCCCTGTGGTTCTGTCTCTCGATTGCCATTCTTTGCTGCATGGAGGGTCTCAGTTCGCTGTTGCACGCCATTCGTCTCGCTTGGGTCGAGTTCGGAAGCAAGTTCTACCAGGCTGGAGGTTACCAATTTGAGCCACTCAAGTTCTGAACGCCTAGTTGAAGCTCACTTTATAGACACCTGATTTATCAACCCTGTGATCAGTATAGTATGCTCGTTCGCTACACTCCTGATCAATTCCAAGCTGTGGAACCATCAACACATGCCGCTGTTGAGCGTCGAGACCGTGATGATCGAATGTGACTGTGGGCCGATTTGTCCAACTAGCCCACTCGCTGAGGATGAGCATGATAGATGCAATGAAGCGGCAACAATGGAGGAACGACCCACACGAGTAACGTACGGTGGGTACCTGAGCCCGTCATGTGGCCTATCAATCCTCAAAGTGCTGCGAAGAGTTCTTCCAAATGCTGACACCCACTTTGGCACCAGATGAGCTCCATCAATTCTGTGAATCACCGTCGTGACTGCAATGAGCCTTGCTTTGCATCGACCGAAAGTCGTCCGACCTTACTCGATCGCCTCTCATCAGCCCCACTCTGGTGAAGCTTTGTAGGTCGTGGGTTCAGAGCATGATGTAAAGTGCAAGGTAGAGAGGTGGTTGACGAGCTCGGTAGTGTGATCATGGTTTCATTTGTCAGGCGTCGGATGGTGTGGAAGTGGTTCACTGCGAGCGAAAACATCTTTGCGCCACTTGAGCAGTCCACAGCCTTGCGAGGCTTCTTGGAAGAGCAAGTGGGTCGTTGTGAGAGCCTCAGGATATATAGTTTCGATGCTTGGTGAGTTCCCACCTTCGCAAAAAAGTGTACCTATCTTCCATTCTGTCGCTACAGGTAGCATTCTACACAATCACTTTTATCTCAGTGCACACGGTAAGTTTGACCTCTTTCGCCTTTTGCAGCCTTTCTAACGATTGCTGACCATCTACCTCCTGCCAATGACATCGATGCTTTCCTCTTCTACAGCTCTTTCAAAGATACAAGCACCGCCCTCATTCTGGCGGCGATACTTCAAAGAACTCAACATGCGTCTGACAGGCTCGCGCGGCCGACAAGAGCCCTGGTGGCTCATTGTCGGTGTGCTCACCTTCGTCTTATTCTGCTCAGTCTCTCAGGCTGTTCCTATCGGCGACAAAGATCTCGAAGCTAGCAGTGGCCACGAGATCGAGTCCGCGCCTGCCTCGCCCAGGTCAGGATTGATCGGCGACAGCATTCCTTTCGAAACTCGAGCCAAGACTCAGCGCTTGAGTCTCGGTCCCTCCAGGATCACCCGCGAAACTCAAGCCAGTCCTCAAATCAACGCCATAGAGCCCGAGCTGTCCTTGCGCACGCGTGTGCGTCAGGCCCTCTACAGAGCTGGTCGAGCTACCAGCAACGCCGCCGTCGCTGGCGCAGATAGGTGGGGCTCGTGGCTCGCGCCTCCCTCCGCCCGAGTTTACGAGAAGTATGCTCTACGACCGCTTCGAGCCATTCGTCAACGATACTCCAACTGGAAATATGGGCCGAAGAGAGGCGAAGTCGAGATCAAGCCAGTCTTCAAGTTGACGGACCACGAAATCGAACAGCTGAACACAGCTCAAAGTCAGATTCCAAAGTTGACGAAAGCTCAGAAAGCCGCACTCAACTCTCACGTTCAGCCATTTGAAGATGCTTGGCTGAAGGAGTACAGGCATCTTGACGCACCGTTGGACAAAGCCAAGGATCGATACGAAAGAATTCACAGTCAGAAGCCGCTGCGTCTATCTGAAGACGATCCGATCAGCGAAGCCAGTCACTCGGATACCGAGATTCCTCATGCCGAGAACACCAACGCATTGTCGACGGGCACATCGTCATCTCGTCGTGTCAAGGTCGACGATCACCTTCAGTCGAAAATCAACACCGAGGCCTCAGACCGTGGCCTGGAAGCCAAAGAACGAGCGCCACTGACCCCCTTGACGATTCACGAAGCCATCCATCCAGAGTCCGCATCCGAAAAATCAGAGGCTGCTACTTCACCCGCGCGTTCCGAGATGACACTCGCTGGGATGTCGGAGTCCGCTACACAAGCTTCGAAGCAGTCGCTTGCTCAGTCCCTCCCGAGAACGCCTTCCTCAGAGTTCGATCGAGGCTTTATGCTTTGGAAGCAGAAAGGCAGGATCGCCTTGCAAGCTCTGCGAAAGACGGTGCACTTCCGCAAACGCGGTCTCCTCCCTCCAGAGCTCAAGCCAGAGTCGTCTGGAGGCATGGCCAAGCCTGTCCGTCCAGAAGATGAGGCTGCGAGGGCTGAACGAGCCGTTTCTCGAAGGATCCACCGAGTGGAGTCTTTTGGGCGTGTACGCCAAGTTCGGCTGTTCAAGGAGAAGTTGGAAGAAGCGCTGCGAGAGGGTGCGGTCAATCTTCACGATGTAGGGCTACTCAGCACATCCGAAAGGCTGCATCTTCGCAAACGCAGCCCAGGTTGGCCCTTATCAAATTCGAAGTATTATCACATCAAGACCCACCAGTATCCGGGCGAAGCTTGGCATGTACATCAATTGGGAAACGGCAAGCTCACCTTTCGCTACTTCGACGCCAGCGTAGATGCAGGCCATGCGTCGAGCGGTGAATACTGGGATGATCTCAAACGAGAAGAACAAGCTCAGATTAGACGATCGATTCCACACTTTGATGAAGTGCAGTTGGAGAATCCGTATTGGATCAGCAGCCATCTCCCTTTTTTTCAGGGCAGCGCTGCCAACCGAGGGTCTTACAAGATTCCAGGTCGAGAGCCAGGTCAGTTGATGGTCTATCGTAACGAGAAGGGAAAGCTGAAGTATGAGTTCAGACCAACAGCAGCTCCTTCAATTGGCAAGAAGGTCAAACTGGAAAAGCTTCCTGGCCACTTGCAGAGGTTCGTAACGGACACTCTTGGAGAATCGTCGACGGCAATTCGCCACCTCGGGAAAAGGTCCTTGTCCGACGCTGATGCCGAGCACAGAGCAGAAGCGGCTTTGCGTAGGCCAGTGTTCGCACGCGACGAACCTCACTTGCGCAAGCGCAATCCCCAGGCAGGCTGGGGACGCTCTCAGTGGCAGTCGATACCAGCTACTGTCACCGAGGCTCTCGGGAACGCAGTCAAGAAGACAGTCAAGCAAATCAGGGCGCGTTCTGTGCCAGAGCCGAAGCTGGAGAAACGGGGCGATCCACCGGGAAAGATCGTGAGCGATCGCGACGCGACTATCTACAAGTATCCAGGCGAAAAGGTCGTTGTTTTCAGAACTAGTCAGGGTGGTTACTATGCTTGGTTCCCGAGCTCGGCGGTCCGAGGTGGTGAGACCTTGAATCTGAAGCGATTGCACGAATTAGATCCTCAGCAGAACAGGCAGCTCATGGAAGCGATGCCGAACCTCGGAAATGTTGTGAATGGCTTGATGTCGGAAGAGGAAGCGGACCTTGTCTTCACTCCTGAGAAGGATTCGTTTGGCAAATTGTCCTCGGTAAGCAGACCGATCAAGGGTCATGGTCCCAGAGAATTCCTTGTACTACGAGACGAGAGTTCGTCGAGCTCGCAGTCTCAGGCAGGTGCGGCCGAGGTTACTAGACGCGAGCCTCTGTTCATGTATGTCGATCCTGTGACCGGCGCCAAATCGCAACCCTTCGGCATCGAAAGTCTGACTTCAGCAGCTCAGGACTGGTTCAGAAGTCATCACGGGGACGTATACCACGAACTTATGGGGCATCGCCTTGTACGTAGGGCTCCCACAATGGGGCTGGTCGAATCCGTCGAGTACCCTGGTCAGAAGATCCTCCTGCTAGCGCATCCCCAGAATGGGGGGTACTATTTTAGTTTCCCTCCTGCTCAACATGGGGAAGCGGCAGCTGCGTACGACTGGGATAGGCTGCCGCGAGATGTGCGACACACTGTAA
>JAXQGJ010000668.1:0-10744 GCA_037039655.1 Pseudozyma sp. M118-08B | reverse complement strand
CTGTTTTCTCTCGGTGCCTCTTATCCTTCGTCGATGCCTGCACCTCTCGCATCGCCAGGCTTCGTGTACGGTCCATCAGGCTCGTCCGCTCCTATGGGAGCAGCAGGAAGCAGCTACGACGCATATCCGCAATCTTTCTCGTCATCAAATCACTCTCAATACGTCTCGTACCTCCCTCCAGCACTCTCACACGACTCGCGCTTCTACCCACTCAACCCTTTCGAGATCAAACATCGTCGACGGACCACCAAGACTCAATTTCGGGTCCTGGAATCGACGTTCCGCGAGATACCGAAACCCAACGCAGCACTACGCAAACAAATCAGTGCACAGCTCGACATGCCGATTCGCGCCGTACAGATCTGGTTCCAGAACCGAAGGGCGAAAGCCAAAGCGATGGAGAAGAAGAGGCAGACGGGTGGTGACAAAGGGGAAGAGGGGTCTTCATCGCAAGAGCGGGAAAGGTCAAGTTCGGGTGTCGCCAGCCATAGCTTGTATGGTGAACAGGCCGGCGAACGGAGGGGCCCTGTTGGGGAGATGCCAATGCACGCTGCAGGGGGGCATGAGGAGCAGCTAAGAGGAGGTCATGCTGGCCATTTTCAGGAGGGTGGTAAAGGACCGAATCGGTCAATGGACCTGCCGCCACTGCGCATGCCATCAGACATGGTGAGGCAGGACATGTACACGCAAGCATCGCCAACAGTGACGTTGCCTTCTATCAACGTCGACTCGGGGTCATCACGGGATAGGAGAGGCTATGTCACCTCGCCAGCCACTGCCGGTGGCTCAAGCAGCTCAACGCTTGGAATGGGATACATGTCAGGTCATGCCGCAGAGCAAGAGCCTCACGATGAGCATGCGGGGATGCGAGGTGGTCAAGCCTACACACTTGCAGGTTCAGCGCCCGGACTTGGTCACCTTCACAGTCCCGGTGTCGACGCCACAGCCGCGAGTCCAGCAGGCAGTACTCTGAGTGCAGGCATGCCTGTCGGACACGACAGATCAGGACGGATGTCCGGTCTCCCCTTGTATCCGTCGCGCGACACAGTGACAGCGCATAGCACTTCTCCTCGACCGCCGGGGCACGAGCAGGCTCGGTACTGGTCGGCGACTGAGCAGTGAGACCGTCACTGTCCGCTATCAGCTGTCAAGCTTCGTTGTTCACTTATTGTTTCGCGCACATGCATCTCTGTCCGTCATCTCACTGTGATCACAATCTTTTGTACACTCGTCACCATGAGCTCGCAACGTACCGCCGCATAGCGCAATTCAATGCATTTTGATTGAAAAGAGAGGCATCGCCATGCCTACGCCACTCTGCCAACCGTTGACCCGGACTGCGGCACCGTACAAGTATCCGCCGAAGAATGAGAAACCTCGAATAGCATCCCAAAGACCAAAACGTGCAAGAAAATTGCGTAAACCATAAAAACAAACCTCATCCGCCTATGACTCAGCACCATCCTTGTCAAAATATGCAATGCTCTCTCCAATGGATTCAGTTGCGCCATTGCTCTTGTCTGTTCTCGACCGCGGAAAGCTTCAAAGGGATTCATCGCCTCTTCGTATTTGGCGCGGTACTTATCGTCTCCGCCTCCGCCGCGGATGGTGGGGGGAGGAGGCGGGTAGGCTCCCGACGCGTCTGTGCGTCCCGTTGCATCTGTAAAGTTGCCCATTTGAATGACCGCATCTCCCCCACCCCCACCAGCGGAACGTGAAGATGGAGCGTAGCTTTGAAGGTAACGCACTTTTTCGTAAAGTCCCAAATTGTCAGATTGAAGCGTCTTGATCTCGGTTCGAAGTTCACTGATCGTTTCGAACTGACGTCGAAGTTCTTCTTCCAATTCAGCGTTGCGACTGCGGAATCGATCGCGTTGGGACGTGATGATGGGCAAGATGCTGCTATCGCCTCCTCCACTGCTGCCACCACTGCCGATGGTGGCTGATGTGGAGAGGCGGGGCGAGGAGGTAGCGGGTACAGCTCTGGCCGGATGCGATCCATTGATGGTGTCTTTTGAGGCGGTTGCAGCGGCTCGTGACTTGGCATTGTGCGTTCCCCCGGTCACTTCGGCTTCGAGCGATTCCATATCCTTGAGTGCATCTTCGGCGCTCATAAGAGCCGGACCTTTTGCTGCTGATCGACCTTCGCGCCCAACAGAAGCGAGATCGCTCTCGAGCCTCTCATTGAGTGACTTGTAGTGCGCATTCTCGTCCTGCAATGAAGTGAGACTGGCATTAGCTTTCTCTAATGATGTCGAAAGCTCACCGTTCGATACTCGCAGCGTCGCCAACTGATCCTCCAAACGCTTGTTCTTCTCCAGTAATAAGGCCTCCAAGCTCTTCCCATCAGCAGCCGACTTTTTGGCGCTTGTATCGCGCTCGCCGTCGCTATTCGACGTTGCTGCATCTTGCGACTCCCCACCCACCTCATCATCGTCTTCCGCGTTAAAGTGGACCGCTTTGACAATCTCAAGCTCGCGCTTGATATCCGCATAGTCGCTACGCTGTTGCAACTTGACACGTAACGATTCGATCTCGGCATCCTTCTCTGCTTGCAATTTGACCTTCTCTTCCAGCGCCGATGCGATCTGCGTGGTGAGAGCTTCGCTCTGCTGACGTTCGGTCTCGAGCAACGATTGAATCTGTAGCAGCTTGCGGTCCTTCTCTTGAGTCTCCGCTTCCAGCTTTTGCGTCTTGTCGCTCTCCTGACGACCGCTCTTGACACTTTCGATCTCGGCGCGAAGCTGCTCGTTTCGTCTCTCGACGCTTTCGACACGTGCGTGAGCTCGCTCGAGGTCGCGGGATAAGAGGTCTACTTCAGCAAAGTGATTCTTGCCGTCGCGGTCCTCGTCATCGTTACCCTTCTCGAGCAGCTTTGCTGTAGCAGATTCGTCCTTGGATTTGAGATCCTTGAGCTGCTCCTGTGCCAAATTGAGCGACTTTGTGAGATCCGCTTCACGCTCCTTGAGGTTTCGTATCCTTTCATCCCATTTCGCAGAGAGTTCCAACTCGAGCGCAGACTCTCGCTGCCGCAACTTTGCTTCAAAATCTTGCTCCAGCGACCGCATCCTTTCCTGCAAGCGCGCGTTCTCGGCTTCTCTCGCCCTATTCGCATCCGCCTCTGCAGCACGCACTGCAGCATCTTGCTTCAACTTTGCATTCTCAGCCTTCAACACGTCCAGATCGTTCAGCGAAGCCGCCTGTTCCAGCGTCACCTCCAGAAAGGGGTAGGGATCCGGTGCAGTCGTCAAAGCGGAATGCACATTGAGAAACGCATTCTCCGCCGCTTTCGATCGCTTCGTCAACGTATCAATCTCGGCCTGGTAGGCTTTGAGCAAAGGTTTGAAGCTCTCAAGCTTATTCGAGTCGGGTTGCTTCTTGAATTCTCTCGTTTGGTCTGCAAGCTTCTTGCGATTGGTGACGGCTGCTTTTTGAGCTTCGAGAAGTTCGGGCGCGGTGGTGTTGAGTTGTTGTTGGAGGTCAGAGAGGTTGATGTCCTTCCAGATGGTGAGAGCGGCGGAAAAGTCGATAGGTGGTCGGCTGGGGCCTGCACCATCGATGTTGTACGACGTGGCTGCCGCCGATGACGTTGCAGCGGCCATGCTTGGATTGAGCCGTCGTCACCGTTACAGAAGCGTGTTGAGTCGAGTAACGTTATTGAGGATGGCGCCGGGAAGCTTCAATGTTGGTCTCAAAGATGTCTCTGGCTGCACGGACGCTTGATAACTTCGACAGGGTCGTGCAGTGTTTCCCGCGTTGCAATTGTGTTAAGACCACTTCGGACACAATTTTGTTGTTGACAGCCTCGGATGTCCCGATCTCAAGAATCCTCGCGAATTTTGCCGATTTCTCGCATCTGACTCGGTCGCGAGGTCAGGTCAAGGCGTCGAAAATGATTCGGCTTGGCAAAGGCGAAAACGCTGATTTGATGATGGAATTTTTCTGTCGCCGCGTCCGTGCCCAATTTCTCCTAGCGTGCAAATTTAGGCTTTTGGTGGGAAAGCTAGAAAAGTAGCGGCGTCTGGTCGAGAAGAAATTTCTGATTGGGCAGAGTAGAACTCGAGTCAGTCCAAGTCAGAGCAGAGAGCGAGATGAGTTGGGCGTGGCTTTGCCGTTTTCCTTATCTTCGCTTGAAAGCGGTCGTATCTTTCTCTCCTTTCTTCTCTCTCTATACGTCACTATCTATCGACACTCGCTCGCCAAACCCGAGAACGCTTTCGCGAACAACCTCACCACCAAGTCAAACAATCTTCCAACAGCTTAGCTTCTAGCTACTCGCGTCCACCACACCACTCAAGTTCCTCCGCCCGAACTCAAAAGGGCTGTATAGCGCATGTTCGTTCAGCAGACCCGGGACGACTACATCAGTGATTCTGTCTACAAGTCTTCTCACAACGCTTGAGAGATCTACGTCGACATCACATCGATTCATCTTATCTTAAAGTCTATCCTCAACTCAAAAACTACAACTAGCAACAACAAGATGCTTGCTCCTATTCGCAACACCATGCTGCAGCATGCAGCTGCTGCACCTAGCATGCTCCGATCCGGTGCTCTCCGATCGCTCGCTACGCACGCTGCAGGCCCCATCACCTACACAGAGGCTCCTGCATCCAAGCCTGCCACTTTGCACCTCAAGTCCGGCGAGTCCTTCACCGGTCAATCGTTCGGTGCTCCTCGAAGCGTGTTTGGTGAAACCGTCTTCACCACTTCGATCACCTCGTACACCGAGTCACTCACCGACCCTTCGTACCAAGGTCAGATCCTCACCTTCACTCAGCCTCTGATGGGTAACTACGGTGTGCCCGACAACGGAACTGGTCAGTCTCCCGTTGAACACCCCGCCGACGTCGATGTTGGTGCTTTCCTCGAGTCCAACAAGGTCCAGGCTGCCGGTGTCATCGTCTCCAACTTGGCTGAGCGTTTCTCGCACTACCTCGCCAAGGAATCGCTCGCTACCTGGTGTGCCCGTCACAACGTGCCTGGTATCTTTGGTGTCGACACCCGTGCCATCACTTCGCTCCTCCGTGATCAGGGTTCCACTCTCGGTGCTATCCTCGTCGGTGACGGCCACGACAAGTCGCCCGACGTCAGCCAGTACATCGACCCAATGGCCGAGAACCTTATCGCCAAGGTCTCTACGAAGGAGCCCTACGTTCTCCACCCCGTCGGTGGTGCCAAGGCCGCCCGAGCCCACGTTGCCTTGATGGACTTTGGCTGCAAGGCCAACATTCTCCGATCGCTCCTCCGTCGCGGTGCTTCGGTCACTGTCCTTCCCTGGGACTACGACTTCAACAAGGTCCGTGATGGCTTCGACGGTCTCTTCCTTTCAAATGGACCCGGATCGCCCTACTCGATTCAGCCCGCTCTCGACATGGCTCGCAATGCTATCGCCGAATGGGACCGCCCCATCTTTGGTATCTGCATGGGTAACCAAGTCATCGGTATCGCCGCCGGTGTCGAAGCTTACCGCATGAAGTTCGGTAACCGTGGTCACAACCAACCCGTCGTGGCCCTCAAATCTGCCGGTAACTTTGTCAAGCGCGGTCGCGTTTACATCACCTCGCAGAACCACGGATACGCCCTTACGCCCGATGAGAGCAAGTGGCCCGAGGGATGGCAGCCCTGGTTCGTCAACGCCAACGACTCTTCGGTCGAGGGCATCATTCGTACTCAATTGAACGAAAAGAGGGCCATGGTCTGGGGTGTCCAGTTCCACCCCGAACACGCTGGTGGACCAGAAGACACCAACGGTATCTTTGAAGACTTCGTCGAGGAGGTCGTCCGCATCAAGGGTCAACAGGGCAGGTCGGAGGCAGGTAAGGGTTTGCCTGAAGACGTACAGGTGAAGCAGGGCGCCCCTGCTTTCCCCGCTAACGATTTCGGCGTCGTCGGCGTTAGCCCTACCCACTTCTGAACGTGCTCTCTTGAGAGACGTTTGGCTCAATCTTAATCTGCAATCTGTTCTAATCGTTAATGCATCATTTTTTTCACTTCTTATCTGGCTATGATGATTGTTGTGCTTTTGCAATTGCCGGTGTAGTTTACTTGAGAGTCGAGAGGAAGTCATCGACCGATTTGAGCAGGTGCTCAATCGCAACCGGACCGGCAGATTGATGATCAGCCTCTGGAGTGATTTTTGCTTCGAAACCGCCTGTACTGCCAAGGAGATCAGTCCAGCGTTTCAGCAAAATATCCGCAAAGCCTTCCGGGACGTATTGGCTGTGATCAGGATGAAGGAAGAAGATGGTTCGGTAAGCTTCATCTTACAGACTGTGCGGATTGTTCTGGGATCAGTACTCACTCTTTCTCGCCGATCAAGGCCAAAATACGAGGCTTTTGAACGTTGGCATCAACAGCGCCATCTTGCAAGTTCTTGATGGCGCGTCCGATGGTGCGTGAACCAGGCTCGTTGGATGTGATGAGCGCATCCTCGAGGTCTGTACTGAAGAAGTCATCATTTCCGCCTTTGGCTCGCAGCGACCAAGCGCGGTACGCTGTGATGGCGGGAGTATGGACAGCGGAAGCGTTGCCATTCGGAAGATCTTTGCTGCCGTCTGGACTCTGTTGGGAAGCCTTTGCCGGCTCTGCAGGATCCACAGGATCAGTCGGCAAAGGTGCAGCTGCAGCATCCCTGCGAGGTAAGAGTGCGCTTGCTTGTCCGGAGTGAACGAGCTTTGTGGCCAAGTAAAGTTCTGCATCCATCTCCTCGCGTTGTTGTGGATCGGCTGCTTTCCTGTCTTGCTCATATGCCTCTCGGTCCGATACGGGAGCTTGCAGGATCGCACCATCAATCCGAGTATGCGGACTGACAGCTCGCACGGAAGAAAGCAGATACGCAATCGAATCTTGACACCCGGTCGAATGACCCATCAGCACCACCTGTCCGTCCTTCTTCGCTGCTGTACTGCGCAAGTGCGACACACAGGCAGCAACTTCCTGCGCATCTCCTTCGAGGCTACACTGACCGTAGCCGCCCATATTGGCGGTCAGCTGAGGCTGAACGAGGCTGAAGCCATGTTTGCGGATCACTTCGGCTAAGCGGGGCAGGTAAGGGATGGTACCGAGGGTGTCGGTAAGACCTGGAATGAAGACGAGAGAGTGAGGGAGGTTGACGTCGTTGTCAAAGTACGGTAGTGCTACGGGCTTCTTCTGGTACAATTGGAGGGAGCCGGTCAGCGGCGCTGGGAATGGTGGTGTGGTGGTTGAGGTCATTGCGGAACGGTGAAGCCGGGCTCGGATGAAGAATGGAAAAGGTCAGTGCGCTGCGGCAAAGTCGGTTGTTCTTCTCGATTGCTGACCGTCCTCGATTGCTGGCGTGTGTGCTACTATAGCTAAGCTCAGGGATAAGCGTGATGTGCGGGACAAGAAGATGTCAAAAGGCGAGCCTAGATTCGGAGAGAATGTGTGTGTGTGTGTGTGAGTGCGAAGATCCTACCTTCGGTCGGCTGATGAATGCATCCGGACGATCCGATAAAATCAAGGGTCCTGAAGGAGCTGCGCCTTGTCTCACGCGCTCAGCCCGCCGCTTGGGACACATGCAGCTGCCAGATTTCAAAAAGGTTGGCGGCACACGCAACACAAAGCTGCTCTGTGCTCTCCTGACAGCTGAGCGCCTTTTGTGAGAGAGCAACACTTGACTGCAACACAAGCGTGATGCACGCTTTGAATTTGAATGAGCAGTCTATGACAAGCTCATGTTGGCAAAGCTGTGACTTGTCCTTCCTTCATTCCCTCCCTCACACATCGCAACATCGCTGTTGACGTTCACGCTGCGTGCTACGACCACTGATCCGACAGCCTCCGCCCTAGTCTAAGTGCTGAGGTGGGTGTCAGCTCGTCATGACGGACAATGAACCTCGCCAGCTTCTGCCCGAAACCGAATCACATCAAAATCTATCGACAAAGCTAGGTGCTTCACGTCCACTTCCACCTCGCAGTCGCAATAGACCGGCGCCAACTGCCGCCAAGCCACCACAACAACTATCGGCAGCATCCGAAGAAGAGGATGCAGTACCTGCTAGCACACAAGACGGCCAAGAGCTTGAATCTTCCCACGATTCTCAAGCCACGGCACGAAGCCATGACGAAGAGCGAGCAGACTTGGAAGCCGGAGGTACTGCTTCTCCTGTGCGTATGTCGGTACAACGAGCAGTCTCTGGCAGCTCAATTCGGAGCAGCCGATCTAACCCTGCGGTGTCGGATATTCCCAAAGAAGAAATCGAGAAGGCGCTCGAAGGGCTGGATCGCGATGACCTCGTTTTGGCACTCGGTCGAGCCAAAGTGCAGATGGACGAGATCGAAGCAAGACTTGAAGAGCAAGTGCTTGAAAACGAGACACTCCATGACTCGACCGCATCTCTTGCTCAGAAGCTCGGACAAGCCGAAGCAGAAGTGCATTCGCTCAACTCGGTCGTCAAGCAGAGAGAGGAGAGGATCGATGAGATGATGGCGGATCAAGATCGTATGGAAAGTGAAGTCTATTCTACCATGCAGATCATCGAGCGTCTCCGTAAGCAGCTGGCTGAAAGCGAGAGGGGCCGTAACGACGCTGAAAAACGATACATGGATCAGACTGCGACAATGGATAAGGAACGACAATACTACATGGACACTGAAGCTCTTCTCAAATCGCAAAAGTCGACACAAGCCACTTCTTACGAGAAGCTCCTAGCGGGCCACAACGAGCTGTTGCGCGAACACGAACGACTGACCAACAAGCTAGCTTCCATCAAGGCTAGTGGAGGACCAGCCGATCCTGACTCGCTATCGCAGCCTACGCAAGATAGCGCCGCTGGTCAAGATGGAGCTTCAGAGCACTCAAGCATCGACACAGCCATCGAAAGAGACGAAATTGGCAATGCGTCGGGTAATGCTGGCTACCAGTCGCGAAGTCAACGCAGCAACAACTCGAAAGCAACTACCTTTGCTGAGGAGCAAGACAAGGCCGCCCTGATCGAAGAGCTTGCTACGCTCCAAAAGTCCCACTCTTCACTGTCCGAGACCATGGCCACCCTGCAGACAGAGCTCAAAGACGTGCGTGCCGAGAACGTCACGCTTCGAGATCAGAACGAGACCTTCATGGGCATTCTTCAGGAGAAGACCTTCAGTGGTGCCTTGCTCAATGAGAGCGCCATGCTTCGCGGCATTCGACGCGCCTCTCTTGGACGTCTTCGTGCTCAGGATGGTCTCGATGATCCCTACGATGACGAGTACAGCACCGCAGCTGACTCTATCTCGATTGATGATGTCGAGGAAGACGACCGTACGGGCAGTACTTCTGTGTCTTCAGGAACCATCCCTGAAGAGGATGAGGACGATGTCGACGATGTTCCTGACACACCACGAGCTCCTCCGAAGAAGGCCAAGGAGACTCGCCGACAACGCGCGTCCTCCAGTGGCGTGCCACACGGAACGACGGATCTGGCGTCAGAGCTTGAGGGCACAAGCAACGGCATGCTCACCAGTCCAGAGACCAAGATGTCCCGCGACAAGCGCTCAAGCCACCGCCTCGGAGCGGTCTCTGACGATGTCGAAGAGCTCCAGAAAGAGGTTCGAGAACTTCGTGAGGCCAACCAGGCGCTCACCCTCTACATCTCCAAAATCATCGACCGCATCATCGCTCGCGAAGGATACGAGAACATCCTCGCGATCGAAAGCAAAGGCTCGGTGCGCGGGCTGCGCAACAAAGCTTCGCGAGCTAGACTAGGCACCAGCCCTAAACTCGTCAAGGGTTCGTCCGATGACAAGGCGGGTTCACGCAATGTGTCAAACACAAGCACCAAGTCGAGCACGAGTGCTTCAAGTCAAAGTCAGAGTGGTGGCCTGTTCAGCTTCGGATCTGGCTCCGCTACACAGTCAAGCTCAACGAGTCGCACATCTGCTCCACCGAAGAGCAAGCGTACATCATCGATCGATTGGAGAAACTTACCCTTCCTCGGCGGCGCCGGTAGCAGCAACAACAGCACCCCTGAGTCAAGCGCGGGCTTGCGTCCTCTCACTTTGCAGAGAGACAATCTATTGATTCCACCACGCGATGTCTCCGCACGCAAAGTGCGCACCAGCGAGGAGATGGAAGACGAACACGATGTTGCCGAGCGTGAACGCATCCGTCAAGAGCTTCTCATGCGTGGGATCGAGCCGCCTGAGCATCAGCTCGTGCAAAGCCCTACCGGTCCCCGCAAGCAACGTCCGCAGAGTGTCTCGGCCGGACCAGCTGGCGCAGGTGGCTTTGCTGCTTTCTTCTCCCGTGTCGTGGGAGGAGCTAGCTCCAATGTTGCCATGAGTCCAGGACGATCCGACACGCAGTCCCAAGCGTCTACCACCCCAGGAAGATCACTTGATTCTGGCTTTGAGCGCCAACTCTCTTCCACCCCAGCAACCGAAAGCGGCAAGCGCGACGAAGAGCGTTCCCGCGCCCTACAAATGTCTGCTGGCAACGTTGCGAGCTTAACAAAGCTCAGCGGAGGCCAAGGCATCGCTTCCAAAGCCCGACAATTTCGAGCTGAACGACATCAACAAACGCTCGACATAGCCGCCGACAACTCCTCTGGATATCCTTTTCCCTCCCCATCTCCCTCCTCACACACTAGCACCGGATCGAATAGCCGCGCAACAAGCGGAACAACCAGCTTAGCAGACAGCTCGATTTTGGAAAACTCAATTGATCCAAAATATAAGAAAAATATCTGAACTAATAACGGAGTGTTTCTTGAAAGTTCTATATAAGCTTGTACTATTTTTT
>JAXQGJ010000667.1:0-10656 GCA_037039655.1 Pseudozyma sp. M118-08B | reverse complement strand
AATTCATAAGGCTTATGGAAAAGGAAAAATACTTGAACTTGATGGTGATAAAGCTAAGATTAAATTTAGTGATATAACAACGACGTCCTATACCACCTCGAAACTCTTCCAGTCTGTGTGTTGTGCCGGTCAATAAATGTTTGAGCTTTCGAAATTGCAAAGGTATTACAAGACGTTGATGTGATCTGGATTCGTGCCGTCCTGCTGGAACAAGATAGCACCTGTGTTGGAGTGTACGTCGCTACGTGTTGCTCATTTGTCTGAATTGCTCATGTCGTCAAGTACGGGCTTGTCAGCTTGCTTGTCGGAGTTAGACTCATCCGATGAGTCGACAATTGGGCGGGCTTGCTCATCGATGGTTATGCAGAAGGGGTCGGGAGAATCTCGGTACGATTTCTTGTCGAGCTCGGCGCATCTTGCGTCCACAGCATCGAGTCGTCGAAGGCTGTCGGCAGCGATGAAAGCTTCGCGCTGCATTCTTCGAGTTTCGATCAGCGCCTTCCAGTGTTGCTCTACTTCTGGAATTGTGTCGCCTGTGAGATCAACGGTAAGGTCGGCAGCGGAAAAGGTATATTGAGACTGAGGGGGTGCATGTTGAGCCAAAAAAGACTGGTTGGTCGCAGCGTGTTTAGCACGTTTTCTAGAAAAGGAGATGACTTTTGGACGGTCCTTGTCGAACCAGTTGTCTACGAGTTTACTTCCCATTGAGCCTTCACGCCACTCTTCCAGGTCATCGGCAAGTCGGTGGACTATCCAAGGCTCGAAACATTTGGGCATCTGTTGCCCTGTATCAGAGCCACTGTACGGTACCGAGTACATTCTCGTAGGCGGATATTGGTCAGCTAGTGCTCGAGCTTGAACATGCATGTCCTTTGTGGCGTGTGTGAGAACGAGCCCGATTTCGTCTGTATCCGGATGAGGTTGAAGAAAAAACATTCCACGACGGTCTGTAGGCTCGTACCGGATTCCCCGGGCGAAGAAGCCAGCCTTGTCCTCGGGGACGTCGAGCAAGATGGCATAGTACCTGGAGTTGCCACGGTAACGAGACATAGAAAGCGATGTACTCAAGACGCTGAAGACAAGGACGTGCGGCGTGGTGATGAGTGGAAGCAAGACAGCCCAGGTAGCTATGTCTGCTGCTCGAAAAGGCTCAGCCACGACGAGACGGGGGCACAGACGAGAGTCTGATTCAAAGAGAGCTCTCAACCACGCAACCCTCACTCTGAGATGTCATAACAAGTGAGGTTTGACAACGCTTTTTGAGCTGCCACGGCGAGGGTGGGACGCTTCGTGGGCGGTTGTTCTTGGCTTGCACCATCCTCTCAGGCGTCATCTTTCATTTCGAGTTGGCTCATCATTAGTTCTGCCGCATTGAAAGCTTTTGTGCCTGCCGTCCGACTCAGACACACCGAAGGCCTGACAAGGTATGCAAGTCACATACATGTACCGACAAACGGCAGTTGCGACTTGGCGTGGGAGGGAGCTTTGAATATCGCTATTGATGCATGGTTGTCAAACAACGAGGTATGAAGTGTCTCTTTGTTGGCAACCCTGTGCCGGTGAGCTGAGTTACAGATCCGCAGCTTCAGCTTCAAGACAGATCTGCACACGAGTGTCCTTGGAGCTGACTGACATTAACTTAAGGTTAGCGCCTTGTAACAACCGCCACTCTACTTTCAATCAGCAGTAGCGCAGCATACAGGCATGGGAGCAACAATGACATTAGAATCGTGACATTAGAATCATGACATTAGAATCGTAAGACTAGGTGGAGCAAAACATGGCAATTGTGGAAAGTGAAGAAGACGATGCGAATCGACGGGAGTGTAGGTCAAGGCCACGAAATACAATCTGTATCGGGCGCCTTCGATCTAGACTTGTGTGTCAAAAAGACTGAGCTTAAGAGATGGAGTGAGCAGAACGAACTAGGTCCACCAGTTGCGTCCCGTCCTCTTGTACTGAGTATCGAGCAGGTTTTGCAAATCGTTCTGACGCTGTTTACCAAGCGTGATTGAAGCATCACTCGTATCGAGCGAAGTAATCACCGTTTCAACAAAAGGCTTGCCAGCTTGACCCTGCGTCGGCAAACCATCGAATCGTTCCTGCATCCAACGAATCGCCATCGGCAAGCCTGTGAAACACAAAATGATGTGTGCGGACAGTGTATCCCTTGTGTAGTCGATGCATGCGCCTTGCGATGACCAGGCAACAACAAGATCGTCGGTAGTCTTGTACGGCACTACCTCATCGTGAAGCGATTGATAGATTTGAAGTGGGACACTGGTGATTGTGCCTACGGAGCCCATCTTGTTCTCTGCGATGACCGAAGCTGGCAACGAAGCTCCAAGGAGGTCAGGAACGTCAAAGTACGTTCCGAGCACGTCTACTTCGAGCGTGGTCTTCATGATGACGCCAAAGCTCTTTGTCAATGCCATTTGCAGCGCAGCTTTGCCGAGCTTATTAGCGTGTTGATCGAGCCATTCTTGCAGGTCCGGATAGGCGTTAGCCAGACCTTGCATGACACCGACGATGAGACCGGCAGCGATGGTCTTGTTGGTCCATTTGGCGATTGCGTTAAGATCGTTCGGCAGACCACCCATACTAGCACCTACCAAATACTTTGACAGGTCGGGTGCATATGTGGGTTGCAGTTGCATCGCCCATCCCACAGCTAGTGCGCCTCCTGAATAGCCGGTCAAGACTGCTTTGGCTTTGTAATTGCCGTTCTGATCCTGTGGAATTCCCATCGGCTGAAAAGCGAAAGCCGCTCTGATCGAGTCGAGAGATGCATACCCGGACTGATAGCCCGCGCCAAAAGCACAAGTCTCGGACTCGTAGTCAGGAACAACGATAATCCAGCCACGATCGAGCATTGGAGCAATGAAGACCTGTTCTGATGCTGCTCCAAGAGTGTAGTCATTGCCGGCTCGAAGGGCGTAACTTGTACGGAAATTTTGGCCTGCACTGTCACATTTTGCCATGTAGAAAGCGACGCGGTACTTGCCGTCCTTGTCAGGCTGGGCTGTTGATGGCTTGAGGATAGTCAGCGCCGTAACTTGCGGAGTCATACCATCCTGAGCTTTTGTTTTGTATGCAACCTGCCACGCTTGCAATGGTGGGTTATCGAATCCTGGGAAATAGACCACTTCAATCTGTCTTGAGCGTAGCACAGCACCATTTGCTAGTGCTGAGAATGTGTCACTTCGTTCGGTGTAGAATGGATCTTTGTCCGGCAGAGGGATCGTCGCCTTCTTGGAGAACATCCTGCAGATATCGATAGCAACGGACGTGTGTTTGTTAGCTGATAGCTGCCCTTCTGTCGCTGTAATGTTTGATGGGGCCAATGCCGTTGCTACTCACCCTTTCAGCCCTGCGAAACATCCTTGGGCGTCGTTCACGGAAGAGGCACCCATTTTTGCTGCGGACGCGGATGCCTTGGTGAGCGCTCAATCGACTTGGAACAATGCTGTTGCTTTGGAATAGAGATACGAATCTAGCACTGGACTTTCTGAGCGGGGGCTGCGATGATGATGGCGATCAAAGAAGTCGTTCACGTTGGAAGGTGGAAGTGTTGCTCGTTTCAAGTCTGTTGCGTCGAGCATAGAACTGCAAGACTGGACCCTGACCACGATTTATACAGACTCCGACTCGAGAATCTCTCCCTGCTTCGGGAACAGGTGGACTAAGCTCTACCGAACACGCGGTCGTTGAAGTGATTCCAAGCTGCACACAATGCTCGAGAGATACGGTAACTTAGCACAGCCGAGACCCACCTATTCTTCTCTCATGTGTCCCGCGGCCCTTGCCTTTCGCACAATAGAACCCGATGATGCGGTTCAGCACTCCACACTAAACAAGCCTTATCGTGTCAGCTATCAGGATCGGGGGGACAGGGCGAGACACAAGTGGGGGAGCAAAACCATTTCCCAGGATGTGAATCAGGGGTTCGAGGCAAAGCAACACTAGTTTAGGGCATCGGAGCGGTCTCACGCTAAATCATGCAACACGTCGATCATGGCGCGTCAAAGATCGCATCTCTTCGAATCTTCCTCACCACCAAGCAAATACGTCTTCTACCTCCACGGAGCGCAACAAACGAGGTACGTATTCGATGTGAGCTCGAACCTCTTCGTCAACCCGCACATGAAGGTGTGTTCTCAAATGAACGATGCCGAAGCTGCCCAAAGTGAAGTGGGGGTAAGGCTCTGGCACCTCGGAAATTATTGACCTTCCTAAATCGGACGTGTTGATTCCATGCGCGTTAACCCATCTTCTATGCCTGCGGCTCACTTTCGAAGTCCTGTGCGGTACGGTCAGTGCTAATTACGAATCCAAGAGCAGGGACCGAAATGAGGAACATGTGGCTTTGCTCGCTAGCATCGACTTCGCTATCGAGGCTAAAGCTCGATCGACCCACCACTCGATTGTCAGGTGGGATCAGGAGGTAGATCCAAGCGCTCAGACTGGGTCGGTCTGAAATTTTGCATTTTTGTTATGTCGCTGTCATGGCACAACTAGTTACTAAATTCTGAAAATACTTCTTCCGCACGGCAGATCGCACTCGATTCCCACGGACGGTCCGCACATCCTGACCTGCATCAGAAGCGGTAATCACCTGTTGGCCCAAGCCCAATCATTTGGCGCCAGAGAGAGACACAAAAAGTGCCGTGACGTTGCTCTGCTTGATTTTATCGATCGGCATTCTCCAATGCTGATGTGCTGTTTGGCCAACACACAGACACCGCAGCCGACCTGCCAAGGCTGCTGATCTTCTAGGGTCTTTCGTTTGAATTCTTTTCCTACGCTTCCTTCTTCTCTTCTTCATCCCTTCATATCATCCCTACACTCGATCGTCCTTCCAAAAACCTCAATCACGATGCCTCAATACTTCCCTGGTGACACTATCGAGTGTAAGTCTCGCCGCGCAGTGCTGCATTGCTCGAATGCTTCGTGATAGACAAACGTGCTGACTTCGAACGCTTCTGGTGTTATGTTTGTCTTTTCGGCACTCCAGACCGCCCCTTCGGCGGCGAAGTCAAATCTGGCAAGATCGAGAAGATCGACGTCAAGACTGGCGGTCACGTAAGTAATCTTCCCATTTTCTCTGAAACAGCTAAGCTCGGAGAATGCAGCGCTTTGCGATCTCATCCGTACTGATAATCTTCTGCGTAACTTTTTGTGCATTCTGCGACAACAGGTCGACATCAAGTACCACGTCAACGGCGAGGAGATCATCTCGACCCAGATCATTGGCAAGAAAGCATAATCTTACTCTCTCATCCAATCACCTGTCATCGTTTCAGACACACACTATCCCTTAATACATGCTACTTTAGCTTTTCGATCTAACGCACTTCGCGGACTTCGACTGTGAAAAGAAGGGTCGACATTGACTTTGGAAAAAGGTCTGACTCAAGAACTCAGAGGTTTGGATCGACAAGGGCAGAGAAAGCAGACGCATTGACATGGAGAAAAGTTCAGCAGCGCATGGCCATATGGACTGCATGAACGGTAATCAACTTACAGATAAACCACAAGAGTAAGAAGCTACAATCAAGCGGAAGAGTCTGCCGCCTTCTTGTCTTCCGCCAAGTCAGCAAGTCCTTCTTTGGACGACTTGGTACGACCGGACATGCGACCCTGGACGTAATCCTGACCAACGATGCTGAGAGCGTTGGAAAGTACGTCGACGAGCGACTCTTCCACCCATTCGTTGTCCTCGAATGGCACGTCGACTGTGCAAATACAAAAAAAGGAAGAGGACAGCAGAGGATACGTTAGTGAGAAAAATTGCACATACCAAGTGAGAAAGGAGCATCTGCGTTGTGAAAAGTGGTTGGAAAACTTACGCCACGAAGTGGGAACAGCCTGGGAAACGGTCTTGTGACTAAGTCCATGTTGCGGATCTCTGAGCAAGATGAGGAAGAACAACGACTTTGCTGCATCTGTTTCCGTCTCCCCTGGCAAGTCAGCCAAACATGCCTGAATGCGTACAAAGACAGGACACGTTGTGATCGGCAAACTTGCCGCATCAACCGACTTTGCTGGTGGTGCAGCTACCTCGTGCTGCTTGATACACTCTTCCAAGTTGACTTTGGCCAGACGGAAAGCAGCAGGGAATCCTTCGACGGCGTTAAGATCTCTTGCGTCTTCATCGCCGGCGCTGGATTTGGGCTTGGAAGCAGGAGTTTCGATCTGAGCCTTGTTAACGATGAGTTGCTGTTCTGTACCGGAAGAGTCAACCTGCTCCATGACTTTGGCTAGGACTTGGTAGGTGACATCGGAAATTCCGTCGTAACCGACCATGTCGTGGCTGAGGGTGACTTGGATGATCTCGTGTGCGGCAATGGGAGGAGCAACGGCGTTGACAATGTCGGTCCATCCGCGCTTGCCTACTTTGGTCACTTCTTCGCCTGTTCGAACAATCACAGCAAAATTCAAGGGTGTTAGTCGGCTTGAGATGGGCACTTCCGGTCTGATTCGCGAGAGTTGAATCGATGCACTTACTCCACTTCTCGAGATTAGCCTCCTTGACAAAGCCACGAACGCCTTTGGCAATATCCCAACCTTTGCTGCCGAGTTCACGAGCTTGTTCGGCTTGCGTCGGCGCTCTCTTCTCAAACTCTTGTCGCGCTTGATCGGCAAGTTTGGTCGCTTGAGAGAAAAGCGAGCTTCCCCAACCGGACCATCCGCCTCCCGAATTTGAGCTCGAAGCTGGAATGCTCGCCTCTGTCGCCGTCGTCGTGCTGGCAGCGAGGGCTTCAGATGCAGTTGGTTGGGCCGTTACGACTTCCGTCTTTGCAGCTGTAGCTGGTACCGATACTGGTGTTGGCGTGGTTGTTGCAGGGGTAGCGGCGGCATTGTCGTCCTTCTTTCGCTGCGAAGCTCTGCTACTGGACGCCGCTCGGCTTTGCACTAAGCTATCCAGGTCGTCCAGCAAGCTCTGTGCATCTTCGGGTGCCTTCTTTGAGCCAGCAGTAAGACCTTCGGTGGAAGCAGCGAGAGACGAAGCTGCTTTGTCGGTAGACTTGCGTGATGGCTTGGTCGGCTGTTCGGTACCCAAGTTGTCCAAATCGGCGAGAAGGTCGTCGACGTCTTTGCGCCTGCTCATGGTGACCCGTTGCTTCGATAGTTGTGGTGGAATCCTAGTCTTGTTCGTTTGGACCCTCTTGCTCAACGGTGATGATGAAGGTCTTGAAGTGCGTCAAGAAGGATGGCGGATGGTCCGAACGCGCTCTTTTGATTTTAGCTTTTTAGCGCTGTTGCTCGGCCAAGCGGCTCGGTGACGGGGAGCAAAGCACACGCGCAACGCCTTCTGCAGTGTCAGAGCAGGACCCTGAATCACTCATGCGGCTTGCTCCACACCTGTGCAGCGAAACGCAACACCTCTTACCAAAATCGTGTGTGGCTTCGGTATTCCCGACTCTTCTTCCTTGCCTCTCATCCACGAACCTTTTCTCGCACAGAAAACATCTGTCACAAGGGCGAACAGCGTTCAAGATGCCAGCTACCTCTGCTTCAGGCAGCACTAATGACGCCAAGGCAATGGTCACAACCCGCTTCCGCATAGCTCTTCTATGGATCCTGTTCTCAGCATCCAATTACGGGTACGGAATCTCGGAGCTCAATGCCCTCCAACCTATCCTCACTTGCCGTAATCGAGACCCAACACTCGCCTCGACACTCTTATCGCCCATCGCTACAGGATGTATTCCGCTTAGCGAGAGTCAATTCGGACTCGTCACATCGCTGTTCACGCTAGGGGGGCTGGTCTCTTCGTTCCTCATCAGCCCCATTTCAAAGTCGCTAGGATGGGGTCGAAAGACGTGTATAACTTGGTCGGCCATCGCAGGGATTGCTGGAAGCCTAGTGCTGAGCCTCTCATCGAGTCTGACAGGTTTGGGAGCGGGAAGATTCATCCAAGGCATCGGGTCTGGGATCGGCGTTGTGATGGTTCCCATCTTCCTAAACGAGATCTCGCCAGTTGCGCTGAAGGGATCTATCGGCGTCTTGAACCAATTCTCTATCGTGATGGGGATATTCATTGCTCAGGCTATCGGCGCAAGCTGGTTGGGAAGCGACGGAACGTATTGGCGAATCGTACCGGCTACTTCGGGGTTGGTATCGGTACTGCAATTGATCGGATCGTACAATGTAGGAGTCGAGTCACCGGGATGGCTGGAGGGTGAAGGAAGAAAGGTCGTAGGTAAAGCTGCTTCCGATGCGGCAGATGAGGTCAGAGCGGTATTGTGGTCGCCCAAAGAGGTGCAGAGCTGGAAGGAAGGTCGTGCATCGCCAACGACCAGCCGCAACGGTGGAAGTCGAGCCGACGAGGAGAGGCAAGGGTTGCTCGCTGATGAGGAAAGTGCTGATGGTGGAGCGAGGGCTGCTGGAGCTTCAGAAGGTAGTCAGGCTGGCTTGGTGGACCTGTTCACTGATCCAGAGATCCGACCAGGGGCCATCCTCATCATCCTCACTCAGCTCGGACAGCAATTGAGCGGTATCGTAAGTATTCCAACAACCCAGCCCAATTTCGCTCTTCCGCATCTCAACAACATCACCACTTATTCATCGTGTACCTTCTTCTTCAACCTTCTCTACAGAACGCCGTGCTATACTACAGCGTCGGCATCCTAGGCAGCATCCTCCCTTCCCTCGCCGGTTCCATCGGAATCCTCATCACAGTCATCAACATTATCATGACCTTCCCACCCATTTTACTCATCGACGAACAACGCGTTGGACGAAAGAAACTCATGATCGGCTCAGCACTCGTCATGTCTCTCTCCTCCGCTCTCCTAGGCGCAGGTATCGTCTACGGGTACAAAATCGTCAGTGCAGTATGCATGATACTCATGGTGGCAGGCTTCAGTTTTGGGTTGGGTCCAATTCCGTTCGTTATCCTGCCCGAGTTGGTGCCTTCGAGAGTAAGTCTGCCCTCCCTTCTCCTTTTCCTTTTATGAGCCAGTCCTTTCCGCCTCCAATTCGAATACTGACTCATCCCGCCCTGCTTGGAACGGCGAACACCTAGACAGGCAGTTTCAACAGCAACCTCATTAGGCTTGACTTTGAACTGGACCGCAAATTTCATCGTCGGATCCGCTTTCCTTCCTATCAAAAACTTCCTAGCTGGCTACGACGAGGGCCACACCGGCGGTGCAGTGTTTTGGATCTTCGCCGTCTCCAACCTCGTCACAGCACTCATTGTGGCCAAGATGTACAAGTATCAGCCCGAATAAGTCACACACTCTCTCTGTCACAAATGGAGGATGGAAGAAAATGGTATCATTGCCATGCAGAACGCCACCTATTGGTTTGTCTAGATGGAAAACCATCATGAGATTTTGAGCGAGGCCAGTGCAAGCACGATCAGATCAGGCAAAGTAATCCGACCTACCAAGCGTGAAATCATTCACCTCACCCAACAGATCCCCGAATTTGTGCTGATCCTCCGACCACGTATCTTGATGCGTCCTCTTAAAGTCGGCTGCGCACTTGCGTACCGTTGTCGAGATGGGTACCGGATCATCTGTATGCTGTGCCACCGTCTCAACGATCAAACTTGGCATCCAATCAGGTACCTCGTACGGGAAGGCAGCGAGCAGTGCTGATGCTCCCAGGATTCCCGAATGAAGTGTTAGCAACTGCTGATCATAGCCTGGATCGCCACGACGAGGGACCAATGTCGTAGTGACAATTTTGGTAAACTTGTTCTTGAGCGTTTTGATGAGTCGACGTTGAGAGCAGCGCACAATACCTGACAGGGTGGTTGCGGCCATCTCGCGCACTTCAAGATGCTTATCGCTGAGCAATTCGAGTAGGAGCTCAACGATGGATTTGATGATCTTTTCGTCAAGGTAGAAAAGGTTTTGGAAGTAGATGACTTGCAAAACGGGCAACGAATCCAGACGTGCACGCCACGAATCGACGGAAGACCGAGAAACTTGGAGAAGCGTATCAATCAATCGACCCGCATATTCCGACGTAAACGGATAGGTCGAGATCTTGGTCAGCACCGCCCGTGCAAGCGCAGACAGCTCTTTGTTGTCATGCAATTCGAGCATGGCAAAGATATCTGGAATGTACCTGATCACTTCGCCTGCAAGCGCGCTGTTCCGATGATCGCCCATCGTCGTCGAGATCCAGAGCAAAGCTGTGGTAGCTGCCCGATCGTACTGCGAAGTGCCTTCTGCTGTCGGCTTCCTCTCTGTACGCCACTGCGCAAGTTGCTGCGAGAGCTGCTCCAGTCGGCCTTGGTACAGCTCAGGCTTAGACAACAACGAACCGTGCCCAGAGCTACAAGCGTCGAGCATGATCTCGACACTGCCGAAAGATGGATTGACTTGCAGCAGCTCCAGATCAGCAAGACTCTCGCTGATGACACTACGAACTTCCTGGAAGTCATTGTCAAAGTTCTCCGAATAAATCCGGATGAATTCGTCAGCTCCGAACGGTGCAAACTGCAGATTCATCGAGATGAGAGCACCACGCAACAGGTTCTGCGCTTTTGCTTGCTCCCAAGGACTCGAAGTGCTGTTGTCCTTGCCAATATTGTCCTTGGCTGCCTTGACAACATATCGCACCAGAGGAAGCGCACGGTAGATAACATAAATATATTTAATGCAGACAAAATTGATGATGCAGTAATATTACAGG
>JAXQGJ010000666.1:0-10674 GCA_037039655.1 Pseudozyma sp. M118-08B | reverse complement strand
AGCCATTTGCGTCATCTTCTCGGCAAGTCGAGCATCTCGAAATTCGACTTTGTGAGCAGAAGCTTTCTAACACTCAACTACAGCCGAAAGCATCGGGCGAGATGGTGATGAAAGCTAACAGATCGAATTTGAAATGGTGTGACCACGTTGTGAGCCTCATGCACCTCAAGCTGCTTCTTCTTGGCAGAAGAAGCGTCCGTGCCAAGCTGTGGACCCTGACGAACATTGTGGCAGGACCCCCCGCTGAGAGCTTCTCGTGCAAGAGCAAAGTTGTTCCCAAAAGACTGTCTGAGGCTCGCACCTAAGGGACCATCTTGCATTCCGCCCTATCAGTGTCGTCGCAACCACCCCATCATGTCGGCAACACAAGTCGTCACCCGGTCGCAGTCTCGCGCTTCCGCTGTGTCTACCGAGGCCACCCCTTCAGGTGCGCCCTTGCTCGACGGCACCGAACACGAAGATCGACGCAACCTCAAGCTCAGCGTGAGACTCGTCGATACGATTCGACAATACTGGGATCTCGGTTTCACTGCATTCGGTGGTCCAGGTGTCCATGTCATCATCCTCCGCAAACGTTTCGTCGAAAAGCTCGGCTGGCTGGACGAGACTACCTTTGCCGATCTCTTCTCGCTTGGTAACGCATTGCCAGGTCCAGGCTCGACTCAACTTGCTTTCTCGATCGCTGTCGCAAGAAACGGTACACTCGCGGGCTTGGTTGCTTTCCTCTTCTGGTCGATACCCGGTGCAGCTGGTATGGCAGCCCTAGCTGCTGGTGTAAGGAAGTTCCCCGAAAAGTTGCCCCCTATTGTGCTCGGCCTCTTGACCGGTCTGAACGCAGCGGCTGTCGGACTGATTGCATTGGCAGCCTTCCAGCTCTCCAAGTCCAGCATCACAGATCCAGTATCGAGACTCCTCGTTCTTGCATCGGCTTCTTTCGGTATCTGCTATCACGCACCTTGGATGTATCCCGTGCTCGTCTTTGGAGGCGGCGCTATCACCTTGCTGTACGACTTCCGACACAAGATTCTCAAAGGCGTCACAGGCAAGTTGAATACAGGCAAACGCAGAGCTTCTACAACTAGCAGCAATAATGTAAACGACTCACAGAATGATCAAACGCAGGACATCGAGCTCGAACACGTTGCAGCCACGCGACGCGCCTCGTTGGATGCTACAGACAAGAAGCAGACCGGGGCCGTTGTCCAAGAGCTTCCCTTCCACGGTGGTTCCACCTCAGCTCAGGGTAGCTCTCTTCGACAGCGAACAGCTCAAGCTGTCGACCGTACTGCTCCCTCCAACAATACCCTGGCATCGGAAGCAGCAGTCGTAGATCGACGTACGCCTATCATGGTGCTCAGCCGTAATATTGCGCTGGCCCTCGGCGCTGCATTCATTGCATTTATCGTGGCTGTCGTAGTCACACGCTCGCAGCTCAACCATTCTCCAAGACTCTTCGACTTTTTCACAAACATGATGATCGCAGGTGTCATTATCTTTGGTGGAGGACCCGTCGTCATTCCTCTTCTTCGTGGATACACTGTCCAAAATGGTAAGTCTCTAATACATGTTCTCACTTCAGTCCCTGTGTTAGACTGCTGACATCACTCCGTCTTTCACATCTGACAATGCCAGGCTGGGTCACATCAAGAGACTTCCTTCTCGGATTCGCCATCCTTCAAGCCTTCCCCGGTCCCAACTTCAACTTTGCTGCCTACCTTGGCGTTCTTTCGGTTCCCAACAACCCCGCACTCGGTGCCGTGATCGGCTGGCTTGGGATCTTCTCACCAGGCATCCTTCTCAAGCTGTCTCTCTTGCCCATCTACAATACCTGGCGCAAGCACGAGGTGGCCAAGTCAGTTCTACGTGGTCTCAATGCATCAGCGACAGGTCTGGTCTACACCGCGGTCTGGCAGCTTTTCCTTGGTAAGCACTCACCCGTACCCTCTCGTGTTCTCAGCTTCGTAAAGTTTTGACACTCACAATCACCGACACATCCTTTTGACATTGTAATTGCGACCGTCAGTCGGCTACATATACACGCCAGCGCATGGAGTCGTGGTCGAGGCATCAAGTCGTAGTGGTCCGCTCACCTCGGACCCTTTCTGGGGCGTAGTAGCGAGCTCAGCATTCGTCGCGACACAGTGGTTCAAGAGTCCACCGGCAGTCACGATCGTCGCCGGTGCCTTAGCCGGTCTGGCATGGTACGGTGTCGTTGGAGAGAAGGGTACGGAGAGACAGCAGGCTTTCTTCTAGCTCGCTGAAGGAAAACCGAAAGCATCATTTGTATCACTAATGGAAGTACTTTGCAACTCGGATCACATCTTCGCTAATCTACGTAGCCCAGCATGGATCTCAGCCATCCTGCGTACAGTCTCTAGCCTGGAAGCTCCGCCAATGTTGCTTGTGAGCCTCATTGCTAGGTTGCTAAAGCTGCATCGAGCACAGAGAAGCATTGATAATGAGGCGATTTTCACTGAATAAATTGACCATTTTCTTGTCGGTAATTTCTGTCGGGATTGTAAGGCGCCCAATTTACTGGACCCGACGTCATGCAAATGTCGCAAGCCGGACTTTGACCCTTCACTTCTTCTCCACCTAGGCATCGTCTTGTCCTGACCACTCACCACTCACCTCTCCACGTACAGCTGATCAGCTGAACAATCATACATCACTCTGGCTCTACCTTCAAGTCGGTCGTAGTCCGAGGACTCACCCAGATCCTCTTAAGCTTCATCGAAAAGGGGCAAGAACCATCACTTCCGGCACAGCAAGCAATTGGATCTGGATCTTGTTTCTCGCGTCTTTCAGCAACAAATTAAAACGTCTCTACAAGGCTTTGAATGTTACCGATGTCAGCTTCGGTCTCGCTGCGTAAGCGCCGGTCCGTCGCCTCGAAGCCCGTCACCAATCGACCGCAGACCATCACCGGCCAGCAAAACAAAGCACTTACCGAAGAGCAAGAGCGTGAACGACAAGCCAAAGAACTTGATGCGCGTCGTCGTCGTGCTCGCCGTCGCTTAGACGAGCTCGAGCGAATCAATTACCGCGATGCACCTACTGCCGCCACTGCTTCCACCTCTACATCAGCATCTATCGAGACTACGACGATAGCTAGCGAAGGCGCTGTCGCAGGAGACGCAGACACCGGATCGACAAGCGCAGGCACGGCAGGCGTTAGCGTTGCTCAGAGGAGACGAAACCAAGCTGAGCTCAAGCGCATCCTTGTCAGTGGGAGAAGGAATCTGCATTCGATGGTGGAAGAGCTGGTTGATCAAGGCAAGCTGCCATTGAGGCCAGGCAAAGGACGCGCCAATTGGAGAAGCGCAAGAAGCGGACCGTCAGACAAGCCAGGGAGAAAGTATTGCAGCATTTGCGGGTATCATGGTGATCTCGCTTGCGTCAGGTGCGGCCATAGGTATTGTGGGAGGAAGTGTAGAGATGTGTAAGTACCGCAAGCTTGGCTAGATGGAGTTCTGACGATTCAATACGCTGACATTGCTCTCTCCTCAATCTTGACATCGGCCCTCACAGACACGACGAAACACGATGCGAACGACCTCTCAGATGATCACCGTCCCACGACCAACACTCAGCTTCTTGAAAAACATTATACCCAATCATACCCAACTCAGTCTACATTCACACCAGGCCCAATGACAATCTTGCATCTGCTGTCCATTACTCTATTCCTATCGTCTATAAAGTGAAGTCTACAATCCAGCAATGACGTTCTTGGTCTTCTTTCCGCCCTCTTTCCTCTCCAACTTCTCACCCGGGTTATCGATTCCACCTCGGAACGTTTCTCCTGCAGCAGCCACCCTCGTCTCTGGGCCCAATTCTGCAAATCCAACCTCGGGCCGGTTCGCATCGGTATACATTTTGAGCTTGATCGTTTCCCAGCCCAAAGCTTTCCTCTCTTCTTCGCTGCTCGAGGCACTTGGACCGTTGTAAGGCGCATAGATAGCGTGTCGTGGATGGACCAATGGCGCTTCTTTGAGGACGTGAGTAAGCAGCCATCCCATACGGAGTGTCGAATGTTGGTCGCCATCGCTGGTCGAGTGAGACGAAGTTGGAGGTGAGTTTGCAGAGAATCCTGTATCCGATGGATTGAGCAAGCTGTCTTCGGCACCCACTTTGTCTGACTGAAGGCGAAGTTCGAGGTCGGCTACACGAGCGGGCGAGTCGGTCCCACTAGCGACTTCCTCACCAAGCTGCTCTTCCTGCTTCTTGGGAGAAGCTTCCGAGTCTGTCCATCGAGAAGAGCGATCGCCTTCACCCGGTAGCGTGTATACCGGCAGCGCTTCCGTGGGCATGAGCTCAACCTCGACTTCCTGAACTTTGACACCCTCTCCCTGCTCTGCTGCCCATCGACTCTTTGCCCTAACACGCTGCTTCTCTTCATCCGAAGTCTGCTCGAACAACGCCTTAATAAATTCGGACGTAGGTCGATATAGCCACCTTCTGGGTCGAAGTCCTTCGAACCATCCCAGATGTCCTCCTGCTTTGGTCCATGCCAGCACGACGTTCTCATTGTACTCCTTGCCCTCCTGTGCCTCCTCCACCGATCCATTCGGATTGCGCCCGATGATAGCGCGAAGCTTGTCCCAAATCTTGCTCGGTACGATGGGATCGTCTTCCGCCGACAAACAGAGCAAAGGCCTCTTGACGTCAGAGATGACATCGGCGCATCCACCAGCTTTGTAGTAGTCATCGGCACTATCGAAGGGGAACTCTCCGTATGGCTTTGGCAGACCGCCGACAAATCTCGTCAACGTTTGATCGGCTGCTTTGAGTGAACCGTTCTTGATGATAGTGCGCTCGCCTTCTCTTGGACCGCCGTTCTTGCCCTGTTGCTTGTATAGCTCGAGCTCAGCTTTGGGCTGCGGTGGGGGGTCATACAGATCGTCTAGGGCTGCACGTAAAGGAGGGTGGAGTGCGATTGTATCTTTGTGCTTTCGTGCCATTCGCTGAAGGTTATTACCCATGGCCATGGCGTATTTACCGGGGAGGAACCCCCCATAGTCGAGTTCGTCTGCTCCGACTTTGAGGTCGTAAGGTGTACCCACGATCACTCCGCCCAAGAGAGGTGTGTCGTCTCCTTCGACGCCAAAGTATCGACCGAGCACGTTTCCGCCGAGGGAGAAGCCGATTCCGACGAGCGGTGAATTGGGGTAGAGCTTTGTAATGAGGAGTAAAGCAGATCGAACATCGGCGATTTTGATCGCAGAGTAGAGCTGTGGCGAGGTGACGGGGACGCTCGCACAGCCGCGGAAGTTGACCACGATAGCGCGGTAGCCTAGCCCTCCATCTGACTTGGGCTTGGTGAGATGCGAGAAGCAGTTGCGGACGTAGCTCTCGTGACTACCACCTGTAAGGCCATGCAAGCAGACTACCGTCGGCAAGCAATCGGCCGCCGGATGCTGTTGCTGTTTAAGCTCTTCCTCACTATCGGCCAGAATGGGAGGCGAGATATCAAGACCGACCGTGCCTCCGTCTGGTGTCAGAAAGACACGGCGTTTGTATTCAACAGGATCGACATTGCTAAAGTTGCCCACAGCCGAGTAGATGGTTTGCAAGTGCCCCGTCGAGAGCCATGGTGTCGGTTTGAAGATGGGCTTCTTGTCCGGGTTAAGTGTCTCTGTAGCAGCGAGGAGGGCTTCTATGCTAGGTGACGTCTTGCGAGCAGGTGGTGTCTTGGATGAAGAAGCGGATGGCTTGTAGTATTCCACATTGACGGCGAAAAGAGAGTGTGGTGCGACCGGCGACAGAATTGTCCGGCCCAGCAGCGTCGCTGTGGACGAAAACAGTCCTGACATTGTCTATCAGCTCCGAAGTTATCTTCTTCGAAGGTAGATCCAGCAATTTATGAGAATGAGGTAGAGGTTAGGGTCATGATGGGGGTGCGAAGGGTAGCACAAAGGATCCCTTTATCGTCCCACCTATACACAGAGCAAGAACTTGCGAAGCGAAGTGGAGGCAGACCAAGAAACCGGCTTCCAAATTTGGCGCTCAGCCGATTCATGGACAGCGTATCGCGACATCGATCCCAAGAATTCGGCCCGGTAAAACTGACGGCATGACTGCACTGCATGCCAAGGACGAAAGTTCGTTCCAAATCGAAGTATGCTCACCAACGATTCGCTGTACACCCTGAACATACATGGCTTTCGTCAACCCGACTTCCGCATGCCATGATCCGCTACCCGAGGCCCTTTTTCCACTGGTGATGGAGCTGTTGGGCCCTTTAGACGTAAACCCCTTCCAGAGCAATGCTGTTCAAGCCTAATTAAATACCTGTCGATGATGAGGAGAGGTGTAATTTTGAGAGTGCTCAAGATGTCAGAGCGGCTGACCTGACATTCTGCAGGCGTGGCCCAAACTCAGGGTCCACGACGCTTGCTCAGCTTTCTTCTTCTTGACTTTTACCTGTTCCCGCCTTTCTCTTTCTGCACATCATCACTCTCTCACCCTACCCCGATACTATCGCAGTCATGTCCACGGATCTCAACGTCGACATCCACAACGTCCCATCGACACCTGACATCGATGTCAGCTCTGCGCTTTCACAACCGCTCCCGACTGAGCCTGTCCCTGCACGATCTGAAGCAATGTCACTACTCGAGCTTCAAAAGCAACTCGATGCAGACATCTCTCGTCATCTCTCTACCCTCTCTTCTCACGGCGTCAATATGCAGACTCCTTTGATAGATGCTCAAGGCTTCCCACTTGCCAACAAAGACCTCATGGCAATTCGATCGACAAGGCAGAGAATCAACATCCTTCGCAACGATTCAAAGGCACTTCGCGATCGTGTATCCAAGCTGCTTGAGCTCGCGATCAACGGCGAGGCCATGCCACCCAATGGTGCAGGTGCACAAAATGGAAGAAGAGACTTGAAACCATTCGCGAAGGTCAACTCGGTAGCGGAAAACAGTCCAGCACAAGAAGCAGGTTTACAGCAAGGAGATCAGATCGTCAAGTTCGGTACAGTCACAGCGGAAAGCGAGAAGGGCTTAGCGGCACTGGCAGCACCAGGTGTAGTTGTGGCGGGAGCAAATATTCGATTGCTGGTTAGGAGAGAGGGAACGGCAGACGCTGTGGGTTTGACACTGGTACCACGAGCGGACTGGGGCGGAAGAGGATTACTAGGCTGTCATTTGTTGCCACTGTAGTGCTACGAACCATCCACATCACGATGCGTCAATGACCGCTTCGCAAGATACCCGCAATCAATAATTTCGAGCACACATCAACGCGAAGTCTGATGACATAACGAAGTCTTTAAAGAAGTGTATTGCTGCGGCAAGAAGTCTTATGGCCGATGTCGTCGACCTTGCTAATCACTGGCGAATGCTACCATACGAAGTTCCAGCTGTAGAAGAGGCCAGTCTACCTTGCTCGAGCAAGCTTTGCTGATCTCCTTCGCCTCCTTCCTCGCAGTCGCTTCGATCGTTCCCACTCACCCTACGCCTTCCTCGACTCTTGCTTCGACCAACGCTGCGTCTTCTCGTATGGAAAGGCGCACCCTGTTCTATCGTATACATTCTAGGATCGAGCTCTAGCTGTCCAGTCTGTTCGTTTCTACGCAATTGGTGGTGAGGTCCGAGTTTGTGTCCGCTTGACACGCGCCATGAAGCACGGTCGTCCCAGGAGCCGTCGACGTGGAAAGCACCGCGAGACTCGAGCTCCTCCCGCAGCTGACTTGAATGACGGCGATTCTCAGGTCGATGCACTGTCGAATGGCGGTACGATTCGGAATGGTCGCTTTCGGTTGCACGAGAGCTTCGTCGTGAATCGGCGGCACTGCGCGAGTATCGAGGATCCCAATGGTCGCCTTGTTCGTATTCATCTTCCACTGTTTCCTCCTCTCGTCGAGTGCGAATGGGTCGAGCATAGTCGCGCGCCCGCGGCGAGTCTTCACTATTCTCCTGTTCTTCCTCCTCCCCTTCGCTTTCGCCGTCTTCTACCTCCTTATCCTCGTCATCGCCCTGTTCGGATTCGCCCTGCATCTTGATACTGTTTACGTCCCAGTACTTGAAAGCAATCTTGACCAACGGAATGGCAAGCGAGTGACCAATGATCGACGACAGAATCAAGGCGTATGTGATCGGCTTAGCTAACACTCGAATGCGTTTGGCGACAGGAGAAGGGTCGTCCGGCTTGAACTCGTCTAGGATGACGCCCAGGTAGAACATCGCGCCGGCGCCGATAGGAGCAAAGTATCCAATGAAGCAAGCTTCTGACATGTCGTGCAGGGTTGGTACGTAGCGATAGAACGCCAGCATCGCAGGCAACCTTCGTAGAAGAAGTACAAGGATGCACATGAGGAATAGCTTGGGCGGCGTGATACCGTTTTCAGGATCATTGAATGCATCCCATGGGATCGTCGCACCAAGAAAGCTGAAGAAGACCAAGTTGAGTAGCAAGTCGAGGCAGTTGTCGACTTCGGATTCTTCGCACTGCTCGCGGTAGAAGTCGGTCCATGAGAGTGCGTTTCCGGCAACGAAGGCGGCAAGGAGATCGTCGAACTGCAATACTCCGCCTGAGCCGATGATGAAGACACCCATTGCTGAACCGTACAGTAGAAAGCTTTCTTTGTCAATGAGGTTGCGGTCGGTCGAGAACTCGATGAGACGGCGGCAAACGTAGCCAACGACGATTCCATAGACGACAGCTCCCCCGACCGTGTAGAGACATGTTTGGAAGAGCCATGTCGTGAGTGCCTCCGTAGTGGATTCGAGCTTGAGTAGATGCACGGCGAGGAAGAGGAACGGGTAGCCGAAGCCATCGTTGGCACCACTTTCTGCTGAGATGAGGTTACGGAGTCGAGGCGAGACGTACTGATCCGCGAAAGCACCTTTGACGATTGCGTTGGACAAAACTGGATCTGTTGGTGTTGCAGAAGTCGCGATGACCAGACCGGCAAGAAGCGGCAGCGAAGGAATGACGATCCAAATACAGAAGGTCGTAGCGAGCCACATGAGCGTCATGACCGGTAGCAGCAGTACGGCGAGACTCTTGATCTCTACCCACGGATATTTGTATGGCAGTTGCACGCCCACCAGAGTAAGCTGAATACCGATTACAACACGGCATAGCCCCAGCGAGATTTCGTCCATATCAATCTCCTTCGACGCCCAATTGAAGATGCCGCCAAGCCCATATGGGCCAAGACCGATGCCGATGAGAACGGCGAGCGGCGCTTCGCCGAGGAAGAGTCGCTCCTTGATGAGGTATGAAAAGGTTCCATAGGCGCAAAAGAATAGACCGAAGGCAGTGCAAAGCAGATTGAGTGTCGTGATCTCGAGGTCAAGACCCATGTTGAAGGATGCCCGAATGAGACTCAAGCGTCTCTCTATGCTGCAGAAGCTAGACAGACGACAAGAACCTAGTAGAGAGCAGAGAACGAAGTGGCAAGGTCAAAGTCATTCGCTGAACAATTCCGCCTTTCTCTTTGAGTGGAACCTCCAATTGACGACAACAACGCTGCTTCGACGCCGTGAAGATGCTTGGCGAGACGCTGGTGATGTGACAGGATAGGTCAAGATGTTGAACGAGTGCACGAGGAACAGCGATGCCAAGCAAAGGGCATGAGTGAAGAGGAGTCAGCACTGACGAGAAGACGTGCATGTGGAGCTGCACGTCATGACCATGTGAGAGGGTTCAGGGTCCATCACCAATTTTTGATGGCTGGCCCAAGCATGCACGCTAAGATTTGACACACATCAGCATGCTCAATGTTCTCACAAGTTGATTGGCAAGCCAAAAGGGAAGTTCTGGCTGGCATCTTATTGTTGAAAGCCAACACATGGATTGGTGAGTGTGAAGCTAGAACCAAAAGTAGTGCAAACAATGTGGTATGTGATGCTTGTGATCAAGCAAGTCTCACCCTGCTGCTCTTGTTGCTTTTCTTTTTATTTGTTGTTTTTTGTATTCCTTTCCCATCCACAACTCCTTCACCACCACCATCAAATCTTCTGCCACCACTGTTCCCACTTTGGCATTGGCATCTCCCTTGGCCTCAATGTGGATGGCCAACAAAACCACCCCCTCCCATCTTTGGCAGTGAGCAGCATGCCAACCACCATTTCACCTTTGTCTCTAACACCTCCTCCTACCCCTCCTGCAATGCCCCCTCCCGGCAATGCTGCTCCCCGCAATGCTGATGCTGCCATGACTCCTCCTGCCCCTCTTGCCGCCGCTGACCCTGCCGCTCCTCCCGCCATTGTTCCCCTTGCCGCTGAAGCCATCGTGATTGAGATTAATGACTTGGAGAACGATGCTGACGCCAAAGGCAAAGACAAGCCTATACAGCAAGAGCGCAAATAGTTGGAGTTTGCCCACCTTTTTGATGAGGACATCCAATGCCTCTTTGATCAAGGAACTTCCAACATTCAGCAGCTGCTGCCTGATGTTCTGCAGGTCAACAATGCAGACCTGGTCATCTGCATTGCTCCTCAGGCGCGTGACCGCTTCCCTGGTCTCATTCCAATTGAGCTGAATGTCGGACCCTTTTGGGAGCAGTTGATCAAGCAGCCCCACAACTACCTCTTCAGGTTGCCCAATAAGGTCAGTGTTACGCATGGGGGTGGCGCAAAGGTGGAAAGAGGTAGGAAGAGGGCGCAGGCTCCCTGCCAGCGCGGGTAGCCACAGAGCCCCCAAGGGGAACCGTGG
>JAXQGJ010000665.1:0-10700 GCA_037039655.1 Pseudozyma sp. M118-08B | reverse complement strand
CTTTCGTTGCTATCGCTACCTTTGCAGCTCTTGCTGCAGCTTGGGAAGTTGGCGGACCTCATTGCAACCCTAACCCTTGTACTGATCCGGAGTATTCATGCTGTGGCCATAAGTAAGTATCATCGAAAGAGTTGACAGTGTCGCACAAAAGAATCGCCAAAGCTGACCTTTGACCTTGAATCTGCTCATCATAGTGAGAACGGAGGTCTTTGTGCTCCTTCCTACTACTGCCGCTAATCATAGCGCTGGAAAACCATGAGCTTCATGCCCGCGACTCATTCCTCAATGCTCTGACGCTCGTGAACTTGACTACATCGGTCTCTTTACTTGCCTAGAACCAGTCCCGTAAACATGATGAGCATCTACATTTAGCCGTCCCGTAAGCTGTTCTTCATTGTGCTAACAATATGCAAGCGTGGCAATAACAGTGTGAACAGCAGTGCGGCCTCGTCTGTTTGTCTCTGTGAGGGGGTTAGACAGCGTGCGAAACGTTTGGAAGAAGAAGCTCGTGAGAAAGCCTACATGGAAACCGCAATTGCAAGCCACTAATCCCACACTAATGAGCGATGTGTTGGTGGTGCGAGCCATCCGTCGCCAAGATTGTATGCATTCGAAGATGGTGCTGAGTGCGGTTCCACGACTGCACAACGGCCGAGGTGGGAACGGCCACGTCCATGTTGCAGCCTAGTAGCTCATCATCGCTGTCTCCTGTTGAGTGGGCGAACAGATCCACCGAAACCACCACAAGGTTCTCATTGATGAGTGTTACTGTGCTCCCACATCCTGTGCGGCAACCCAATACAATGTGCTGTGAGCACCGCTTAGTTGGTGCTCAAACTATTCATGTAGCCTCTTGGTATGTCACGCACACCATGCGCCGCAAAAGACAGTTCCGCTACCCGCAAAGGCGCACACGGCCCCACAAGGTATGCTAGCTGCGCAGACGACGCAGTCTTCGGACGGCGCCGAGTGCATCCGTGCGCCTCTTCGATGCTTGTCACGGCAAGTCACTCGCCAAGCCTTTCTCTGGCGATTGGAATCAGCGAAAAGCCTAGATAGTGGCAGCTTCGTCTCACACAAAGGCTCTTCCTTGCCTTAATTTATACCAGTCTCACATCACCGTAACTCTAAACACGGCACTATCGACTCAATTTCCGTCATGCGTTTCACCACCCAGTTCAACCTTTCTATTCTCCTGATCGCTATGATTGTAGCTTTGGCTTCCATGGCCAGCGCTAGCTGTCAGCACAGCAGCGATTGCGGACTTCTTTCGGTCTGCTGCATGTCGACCAGCAGGTAAGTAGCGTCCAGCACACAGGCATTTTGCTCTGCAATTTGCATCAGATCAAGCCTCGCAGGGTAGCTGACTCAAACTATGTTCTTTGTCACCATTGTCTCTGAAACTCAGAAGTATGTGTGTCCGTGCCAGCCTCCCCTGCCCTCCAGGATACAAGACTGTCTCCTAGTTCGTCATGTACAGCTCGAGATTCTCCGTCCATTAAGATAGGCCCGGCTCTGTCTCCCGCTTGAGTGCAGGAGCTGTAACTACGTGACAAGAAAGAAGGCTGTTCTACTTAGCCTCGGTCAAGCTAGCTTGCCAACCGGCAGATGTCCTCATTATCTTATCCAAGCTCGGCTTGGCACATAACAGAAGTTTCTGCCTTTCGCAAACGCTTATTTATCGCATCACATTTCGAAGGCTCTGTGCGTATGAATCTTAGTCGTGCATTGCTCAGCTCGATGAAGGCCAAATAAAGTTTCGCAATATGCAAGTGCGTGAGAAGTCTGCATACGATCATGGAAGAAAACGCCATGATCTTACAGCTGTCTTTGAGCCAATACGCCGCCCAAGCTCCTCCAAAATGGCAAATACAGCCAGTTGCCACCGAAACAGCAAACGTCGGTGGAACTGTGCCTGGCTGTGATCAGCCTCGCGCGCACAGACCCGTTGCAGTCTTCCTCACATTACTATGTTAAGCATAAAAGTTGCGGCCTCGACGTCGGAGATCTCTGACTCTTGAACCTTTGCCTCAAGCTTCGAGCAAGATACAGTATGCATTTTAAGCTGAACTTTATCTTAGCGACTCTTTGGACCGCAATCGGTGCCAGGTTTGCCTCCCCTGTCTCCCCGTTACATGACTCTTTCTCCAGCTGCAAGCCACGAGTCAGAATTTCACCGTGAGCTTCAAAGAACGCGATTCGCTTGACATGCTTCAGCTAACAATTTGCGAGACTATGTATTGACCCATGTGAAGGGCATCTGGTATTCGTTATCGAACGACAGCTCCCATTCATCTTGCAGGACAAATTCTGTCGGTCAGGCAGGGAACGGAGGAAGCTCACAAAGCCAGCAGCCTTGAGATATTCAAGGTGAATACCAACGAGCAGCGCTAAAGGAGACTTTCTTGCTTGCTGTACTGGAAACATTTTGCGCTCCGTGACTTCACAACCATGGTGGGCAGCGTTACCATTGACTGCTCGCTCTCTTACTTCGTTTTTTTCATCTCAAAATCAATCTCATACTAAAATTATAATAAAAGCTCAAAGAAAAACTCCGAGGCGCACAATTTGACGTGAGGGTTTTTCATGCCATCTTCGTTCCCTGTCGCATCTGGCCGGCTCGGCAAACTATCGGCACAAGCGAGCCTCCTTCGCGAGAGCTCAACATGAAATTCTTCGAGAGATTACAGACTTGAATCATACTGCTGTCTTGTGAGCGGACAAGTGTACTTAACCCCAATTGACACCGTGTCGATAAAAGTAGAGGAGGCCGGAAGGAAGGATGAACGCCAAATGATACCTATGGCGGGAGAATGAGTGAATCTCCCACGACTTACTGCACGTTGGAACGCCAACGTTCTACATTCGACGTTCGCGCAAGCCCCAAAAGCCCAGCGCAACGCTTTTCACTTCGTCACAGAGTCTCACGACCTCGGTCGAAGCGTAGCCGGCCTCTTTTGTAGCACGTATTTGGTCAGCTCGGCTCTTCAGCAGAATGCAGAACGTTAGTGACTACGTCTCCTCCGAACTGACTCGGGACTGTCATAGAATGTCGCCCAGGACAAAGCACTGTGCAACTTTCTTGATCCGTGCAATACGCAAGCTCTTGACCTATAAGACCTCAACGTTATGCCGCAGATCTTGCTGGATCACTCATCACTCCTCGCTCACAGCCTTTTTCGAATCGGCTCACTCCTTGAAACAAACTCAACCTCGAACATTGAGACTAAGCCTTTGCTTTGCCTCAACGATGCTCGTTCTTTCTCACACGCAGAGCCTCTTCTTCGTTTCCATCGCTCTAGTGATGCTCTGCACCTTCCGACCTGCTGCTGTTACTGCTCAAGAGCAGCAGCCAGGCAAAGTTGACAAGCGTCCCGAGATCTTTTGCAACCAGACTTGCACCGGAACTACGCCTTATTGTTGCAAGAGCAATTATGGAGGGTGAGTACGCTCTACCAACAGATGAGTCGCACCCATACAGGTTTTATCTCACTGACGAAACTTGTTCTGTGCTTCCTCAACAGTATCTGCGTACCCACCTGTCACATGTGTCCTCTTTGATTGCGTTCTTGGCTGTCGTCGTCTGCGGCGAGGACCGCCCCAGAGTCTCCTTATGCCTGTTCGGCGGGAGCCTATCACATATCACAGTCTCAATTCAGCTCGCACGATGTTAAATAGGCTTTGCACAGCGACGGCAAGCTCCGAGTGATGCAATACCTACTTGACACAGCGCATTAGCACGTTCCTGTTTCACGGTCCCTTCCCAGCTTGTGGCAGGGGTTTGAGACTCAGCTATAGTTCTACGACTGTCATGATGTGGTGTCTCATCGAAAGCGTCCGCGACAAAGTCGATTGTAAGTCTATAACAGCTGTCTTAGGTGGCCCCCCTTCTCGTTGAGATCCTTCAGACACTCGACCACCAAAGCACTTACAGCATCATGACGAGCTTCCTCAAACTTGCTGCCCTCCTCCTCTCCTTGACCTTGTTTCAGCAAGGGGTGTCTGCTTTCTTCTATTGCAACACTTCGCCCGCGTTTGACCAAATTTTCAAGTGCTCTGACATCCTCCCTCATTGCTGCAAGCTCGAGATTGGAGGCAGCGGGTAAGTGTTATGACAAGCTGCCTTTCACGGATTCTGCACAGAGCACCTTGACTAACTCCAGCTGCGCTATCTTCTCCCTGCGTTCAAAATCAGATACTGCGCCCCTTCTGAGGACATGTGCCTTCTCAGTCTAAGCGAGCTAGCTAAAAAGCATTAAACAGCTGTATAGCAGTCCGCGACACTAGTGACTCGATATCTTCTGTTACTTACTGCCATTGGAGATTGCAATAGAGTTTGTAACAGAATGGCTCTGCCCAGGCCTGCTGCCGATGCTACACATTAATGGCCAACGACATAGATGCTTTTTCTGGCCGACAATGAACAAGACTGTGGATCGTAATGGTGCGCTAGAGGCCCATGTCGTCGCTGGCATGGCGGCGAAACGAGATTGACCCTTTGTCAAGGTGAATTCGAGCCCACTTGGTGCAAAGACGCTTTCCTGTCTCGTGATAGTGGAGGGTATCGATGTCTCTGTCGTCGCCGTTCTCGTCTGACACCCAGCTCCTGATGGCAGAATCGGCGGAATTTGTGTTGGTCAGATGCATGCTATAGCATCCTGTGGCCGGATCGTAGTCGTAGTAGCGGAGACGGAGTCCAGGGTAGGCCTTGTACTCGATCAAGAAAGTATCCGATGCGTTTCTCAGCGTGAAGTCTTTGCACCAGAATTTGTAGCAACGGATGAGCTAACGATCTACTGAAAGAGTGGGTGGCGTACCCTCAGAAGAGATCATACATACCTACACCGTTCACGTCTTTAACCAAGACTCCTTCTGTCATATTGAGCGGCTCCAACCAAGGCGTGATAGTGACGTAGGATAGATCGCCTCTGACGTGGGACCAGCATGGCCAAGTTCTGCTTGAGTCGGCACCACACAGCTTCTCAAACTCTCTGCTATTGACGCTGACAGGTGTCAAGTCGCAAAATCCGCCGTAGTTGACACCGCCAATTGAGTTTGCTGCTAGGTAAGGGTCGTACGTACCTGTACTGCCGCCAGCGAAGCCTCGAGGCCTGGTGCTACCTCCTCTCCCACTGGAAGGAACCGGCTCGGGCTCGGGCTGGACGACAGGCTCAACGGCTGGCTCTGGCACTACGATGCAGTTGACTGAATCAAGCAACTGCATCGCAAGCATGACATTCAGTGTCAGAGAGACTGATCAGAACAGACGTTGAAGGCTGACCATTTTCTATGAGTGTAACAGCACGAGAGGGTGGTGACTGATTCTGGACCATCGAACTTGTCAGAGACGTAAACGCAGTCGAATCAACAGCTTTTGCACGGCTTGATCAGCGCAAAAGAGTGGAAGGTGACACCTGTGTCAAGGCCTGGCCCTCAGACAGAAAAGTCCAGAGTGGGAGACAGGTATGATGCCCACGAATCTGCAGCATGTGCAGTCATACGGAGGTACTATTCTGTGTAGCTTGTGGGGGCGAGTGAATAATTGCGACAACATCCTCAACCTTTGTCGAACCCACAATGCTGAGGTTCTTTCCGTCGACCTCGCCTTCATCGCGAAATGAGCCGAACTTTGTGCGTGAGGACAAGAGGTGGTGTGAAGTGGGACAGTATCACAGACATACGGGAGAACTGCGTGCCAAGAGCGGATACGTCGCACGCAATCGAGCCCGGCAGGCTGCCTTCTTAGGTCCCGTTGCCCACTGGAAATCTAAGCCTGTTATGCAGAATTTCAGCAAAGGTTCTGGAGAGCTCACGAGGTCACGCCGTGCGAACAGCCAAAGTCTTAAAATGGACCCTGCATGACATTGCAGATTCTTGCACGACCCTGCTTTAGATTTCATGCTTGCACAATTTGAGTCCTTGGGGCGGTTGTCTCTTCGTCTCGCTCCTTTGGTATCGTAACTCATAAATTCGCCCATCCAATTGCTCACATTTGATGTACACGAGCCATGGACGATTCAGGAAGTTGTCGTTATAAGCGCGGTGTAGAGTCTGGCGAAAAGGAGCTCCCTACGTGCGGAGTGATTTGCGATCTCAACTTCTCTTCGCCTTCATCAAATAAGCTTTAAATTCTAGAACTAGAACGACTGTAAGAAGAGGAGGCTGCTTTGCCATCAGCAAGAAAGACTTGGAGACAGGGCTGAAGTGTTCCCCGTCTGTATCTCAGGAGGGGCTGAGTAATGTAACCACGAGGTCATGACCTTGAGCTCCACTAAGGGTATTAGAAGTGGATCGAAAGCCTGTCTGTGCAAAATCGCTTCTTCTTTTCGCGTTTGCCGCTCCGAGTTGAGAAATTATCATCGTCATGGCCGACGAAAATCACATACTTGTCATCGTCGGCTCGGGTGATGTCAATATCGAAGCACTTGCTCGCAGCATCGTAGTTCGAGTAACGAAACTTGGCGCCGCCGAGATCGAGAAAGTTGATCTCATACTCGTACGAAGGGTCGCTGACCGCAAAAGCTGCATGTGCAAAAGAGGTAATCGAGTCAGTATGAGGACGAACAAAGGCCTTCATTGTGCATTACTGACCTTGAGCGTCATCGTCCGCAACGATCAGCTCCTGACTCATGTCTAGCGGCTCGAGCCAAGGAACGATGCGAGTCAACTTGAGGCTGTATGTTAAAAACTTCATGCATGGTCCCTTTCCATCGCTGCAGCGTGAGGCGTACGCTTCGTTATCAACTCTCAGTGGAGTGACGTCGCAGAAACCTTCAGTGTCTTGCGTTAGGATGTGGCCGGATGGAGCTCGATCAAGGCCTTTGACGACTTGTGGACCGATGCCGTCGCTTTTTGGCATCTTTGCGGCAAGTGTCAGAGGAAATTTGGGGGCCCCCAACATGACCGCAAGCGTCAGAAGCAGCCAGTGGTAGCTCTTCAGGATGGACATCATCTAACCGGTCTGGCTTTTCTCAGGCAAGTAGGCAAAAGTGAAGAGCAAAGATGATGATGATTTGTAGTCTTGCTGAAAATCCTCGGTTTTGTAAGGAGACCAAGTAATTCAAGTTGGCACTGCTTGTCTAGCTTCCATACGGCTCACAGTATCGATGTTGCCTGAATGCAGTAATGCCGGAAGATCGGGTTAAATGCAAAGACTGCGTTGCTTGTACCAACATGTCCTTGAGGATGATGAGATACTGTAAGTTAGGGGCGTTGCACTCTTTCGGCTTGCGGCACACTCGAGCCCGCCAACGAGCTGTGGGCCTGCCTCGGGGTCTTAGCCTCTCATCTGCGGCGTTGCTAGGTGATAGTGCGAATTCTGGGCGAATTCGCTCGAGAAGAAGCGCCTGGTTGGCAAAGAGACACTGGATGTCAGCTTTCATGCCGTATCTCTGCGGGATTCGAACAACGATTGCCTCACGGCAAAGGTCAGCCCACTTCGCCTTGCAAAGATGGGGTGTGTGTATCCAGAGGTGGGCACTTGACTGCGGGTCCATCAGGGCTTCACCAACCTCATCTGCTTTACCGTGGGGCGATTGGGCAGCACGGTCAATACTGGAGGTTTCTGGTCGGCGTGAAGGGTGTCATCGTGACCTGTACTGCCACTTGCACAGCAACCACAGAATACGCCCACACTCCGATTCAGCGTGAGCTTGTAGCACCGTGGGACGTTTTTGTTCTCAGGAGCAACTGGTGTCGCCTTATAAATGCTGGTCAAGTAAGTCGACCATCTGTTCATGTTCCACATTTGCGCCACGACCAGCAAGTCTAGACGATCATTCCTGAGCACGATGTTCTTCTTCAACGCCAAGATGTGGGGACTCGCCCTTACCATGACCTTCTGCTCGCAATCTGTGCTGGCATGGGGCTCTCATTCAGTCGGCCGTACTTTTTGCAAAAAACATACACAGCTTTTGCCCCGTAACTCCGAGTATCGCAAGCGTTGCGAAGCCGAATTCGGAGGTTCGGATAGTCGTTGGCCTTGCTTTTCGTTCTGGGCCTCCGATCTGAACGGCGTCGACGCCACCGTGACCTTTCCGACGAGTGGAGTCGATCCTGACAAGACTATCCCAGATAACCACTTGCTGATCAAGGATGGACTGAAGACAGGTATGCCGAGATCTCGCTTTGCCTTTGTCAACCGCAGTCTGTGAGCTGACTTTCAAGCGTTTCTGACTTGGCAGACTTCACTGTGCGGGACCCAACGGCCAACGTCACGCTGACCTGGAACGACGACATTGAGCTCGTCTATTACAACTACAACAAGAATAAAGGGTGCTACTCGATCGAGCTCCGCCCTTTTTCGGAGAGCAGTCAGAGAATTTGGGTCTCAGACGAGAACAACAAGGAACGTCTTGCTGATACCAAGCATCACTCCTTGACTTCGACCGAGATCTGCACCAAATGGACTCACCTGCACATTGCGACGGACGCATGACCTCTTATAGCCCACACCTCCCGAGGCTTCGCCTACCTGCTCCGGCTTTGTTTTGCGTGCACCAACAAGGCATTGTAGCTACAGTCCTCTCTTCGCCTCAATATCTTGCCTTAAAAACATTCTTCATATGCGCCGAACACCTCCCCATCCTCAGACCTTGCTTTCCTGGCCGTGACGAGTGCGCTCAGCTTCTGTGAAGATAGAGGGCTTCAATTCTGAGAAAGTGAGGGTCTAGTTGTGAGGCAATGGGCTCAAACGCCCACAAAACAGTAAGACAGTCTCATTTCTTTCAATACGTATTTGTTTACGGGATATGACATAGTTGAGACTGAACAGATTTCTGAGAGGGTCCTCATGCACAACTGTGAGTACCGCAGTCGTAGTGCGCTCTCCCTTAGAAGGAACCCCATCCGTTTTCCGAGACGTGAATGTGCAGCCACTTGCTGCAGATTCTACCGTTCGTGAAAGGGTGCTTCTTTGTATCGAGATCGTGATCGTGGCTGCCTTCCTTTGAGACCCAAACCTTCCAGTCAGAGAGCTTGCTTGCTGCGAGCCTGATGTCGTAGCAGCCAGAGCTGAAGTTTCCGTATTGGACAGACGTTGTGTCGGCGCCTAGGTACGAGATGGTGAAGCCTTGGGTAGGATCTTTGATAGTGAAGTCTGTGTGAACAACGAACAATGAGTGGCAGAGTGGAATCACTGGCCAGGACGTGTACGCTGTGTGTGATTCGCGGTCTATTAGAGTGATGAATGTATCCTACCTTTCCTTTTGTCATCCTTTACCAGAACCTCCACGACTGGATCGAGCTTCGGATTGTCGAAGGTGAACTTGACATTCGAGAGGGTCTCCGTCCCCCAATGGGTAAAACAAGGGTGTGAACGATCGCTTCCGGCCTCGCATAGCTTGCTGTATTCGCGATAGTTGGTCTTCAGCTCAGTCGAAGCAGTGGACTCAACGACTCGGCGCTCTAATCTCGCAGTATGGTCGTGATGGTGATCACTCTGAGGGATGGTGTCGCCAACCGCCTTGCGAAGCATCAGCATAGATGCGAAGAAGATGGTGAGCACGGGGAGTAGCTGATGGCGACGTTGGATCATGTTGTCAATTGGGTCGCAGCAAAAGATGTGGTAAGGTGCTGAGATGCGAATGCTGCTGCGGAATGAGAAGGATACTCAATACGGTGCACATGAGACTGAAGGCCCTGGAGAGTCCAGAACCACGAGGCTTCGTCAGGGGAAGGACATCCCCTGCAATAGACTGTGTGGGAGCAGAGCTTCATGAGCAATGCCTCCTTTTCGCATTGTCTCCTATGTGACGTGTCTGGCTCATGCAGTGCAACATTTGAAGACGGTAACAAGGTAAATCCGCGTCAGACTATGGCTTGCATTCACAGGCGATAAGAGTCCCACGACGATGTATTTGTGTGGGCGAGGGGCTCACCTCATTTGAACAACGTAAAAACGCAATCAAGCTGCTTTGACGTCGGAATTTGCGACACCACGAGCGTCGACAAGACGTGCGAGCAAGTTCCTAGGACTCGTAGCGTGCAGTCAAGCAAGATGGACTATTCAATCTCGTCAGCCCATCTTCGTCGTCCACAGCTCAGTATCTGGCCCGGCTTAAGTGCTGTGCTCGCCATAGTAGTGGCAGTGGCGAGCACAAAAATAGAGCAAAGGTCTTTGAGAGATATCAGGTCACACTGTTACGAGCTTCAAAATGGCATTTGCATCAACATTAAGCAAAATGTTAAGGGGTCAAGGAGAATAATATCGTCCGGCAAAGTCGCCATGGGAGTGCCGCCACTTTGGCGAGCATCTCTCGATAGACACTGCGGATCTGCTGAGATCATTGATCTTGCTTGAGATGAAGGTGCATCCACTTGGTGCAGAACCTCGTGGAAGTCTCTTGAGAGTGCTTGGTGTCGAGGTCCCTGTCCTTGGAGTCTTCCTTCGACACCCACAGCCTCCAGCTTGATTCCGTGTTCTCGCGCCTGAGGGTGATGTTGTAACAGCCGCTAGGAGCGTCGTAATCCTCAAAGATGAAGCTCAGTCCTGTACCGAGGTAGTTCAGCTTGAAAGCATCTGTAGGCTTGTCGATAGAGAAGTCTTGAGTTGCAAGTGTCACAAAGCCAACATTGAAAGACCTCAGTACAGCATTCTTCGAAGAATAGCTTCACATTCCGTGCCCCTCCACACCTGTGCTGATGGCAGGCAAGCATCGAAAGACATATGCACGTCTACTTACCGGTCATTTGATCGTCCT
>JAXQGJ010000664.1:0-10756 GCA_037039655.1 Pseudozyma sp. M118-08B | reverse complement strand
CGACGAAAGCTCCGCCTCAAATTCTGCGAGGACGCGAGGTGGCAGAACTCGAGTTCGGCGAAGTGGTGCGTGGCGTATATGCTACTACAGTCCCCTTGAGCCCGCTCGAGCAGGCATACGTGAACGCAAAGGGCAAAAATCGCATGTCAGCTGACAGCATGAACAACAAACGGGGTAAAACGAGCCGCTTGTGCGTCATACTCGTGGTGCTGCTCGCTTCCAAAGCTATCATATTTGACTTGTCGCCGCCGTCCACGACCACCAACCTGGATGGCTCGCCAGCAAGCTCGGCTTGGAGAATTCAGAAGAGAGCCGCAGTACAGACGTTCAAGAACCTCAAGGGTCTTGGATCCGTAGCGCCGTACTACGAACCGACAATCGCAACCGGCAAAGCAGCTTATGCCAGCATCATCGTTGCCGTCCCCGGTCGACAGAAAGGTCACGTACAAATTCTGCGAATTGGCTTGCAAGACAGCACCGTGGCAGGATCCCCCGCATTGATGTCGAATGGTTCTTCGTCCGTCGGCGCTGCCAGCATCATCGTTGCTCATGAATCCTCAATCGCTGCGATAGCGCTTAGCCCGAATGGTCACATGCTCGCTACAGCTTCATCTAAAGGCACGCTAATCAGGGTATGGGCTAACGACTTTACCAGGACATCAAGCTCAGGTCACGATCGGCAAGCTGCTCAAAAGGCAAGAACAAGCGCGCCGGGTCGAACTGGTTTCGGCACGAGATTAGTCAGAGAGCTGCGTCGCGGCACTGACCCTGCAACCATTCTGAGCATTGCTTTCGCGCCTGACGCTTCGCTTGTTGCAGCTGCCAGTGACAAAGGAACAATTCACATCTTTTTACTCACACATTCCGCGGTTGCTTCCCAGGGTCAGAGCGCGGAAGAGCAAGGCCGTGCCTCCCCCTCATCATCATCTCGTGCTGCCAACCTCGGACGAGCCGCAGCACAGTATCTGCCTGCGGGTATCGGCAATTTAGCGGGCCAGATTCCTCCTTCTGTACTTCCGCAGTATCTCAAATCCGAGTGGAGTAGCGCACAATTCCGCATTCCGCTAAAAAGCTTCGGCGCGTCGTCACGACACTATGCTGGATCCTCTGCGACGGACGATAATGCCATCCACGGTGCTCGTGCGGCGCAAGGCGCCCCCGCCGGAACCGAGAAGTCGACAGAAGGAGCATGGGCTCATATGCGCAATCGCATCAGTGACATTCGCAAAGGCGAGGCAAGTGTTGACGAGAAGGTCTTTCTCTGTTGGATTGTCGAAGCAGGTACGTCGGGTGAAGCCGCCTCGCCAACAGCAGCCAAAGGGACGAAAGGCGACCTACATCGATCTCGCACCGACCATTCACGGACGCGCACTTCCGGAATTACCAAGAATCAGGCTGGCATCGAAACCGATCTTTGCTCTCGATACCGTCTAATCGCTGTGACAACGTCTGGAGGATGGTACAAGCTCGGCGTTTCATTGCCTGGACTTCCAGCAGAAAAGGACGTTACAGGCTCAACAGTGCTTGACATGTATCGACGCGATGCATCGTCAAAGTCGAAAGGCGGAGCTGCCGACAAGTCCAACTCCATGGAATGCCATTTGCTCGAATATCGGCCAATGGTAGCGTTACTGGACGGATGGAGAGCTTGATGAAACGACACCCGATTCAATACCCACACCGACACTCTTGCACAACACTTTCAATTCAAACGCGTGACACTGCTCGGTCCGTCTCTTTAGCGGATATGTGTTTCTGCTTTACGCTTGCATTCCTATCGCATCTGAGATCGTGAAGCCTAATTGACGCCTCCAAAGACCATGAGCTTCTGGATCATGTATTCTTCGATACCGGTGCGGCCTCCCTCGCGACCGAAACCGGATTCGTGTACACCACCGAATGGAACGGGATTCTGCGAGATGAGACCAGTGTTGATACCAACCATGCCAACCTGGAGCTCTTCAGCGACACGCCAGCATCGGGCGGTGTCCTTGGAGAAGAAGTAACCTGCGAGACCAACGTCGACGTCGTTGGCCTTGCGGACGACCTCTTCCTCGCTTGTGAAGGTGTAGACAGCGGCAAGAGGGCCGAAAGTCTCCTCGCGGTCGGTAGGAACATCCTCAGGCAGGTCAGTGATGACCGTTGGCTCGAAGAAGAGACCCTCACCACGCTTACCACCGACAACGACCTTGGCACCCTTCTTGACCGACTCGTTGACGTGCTCCTCAACTTTCTTGAGACCGACCTCGCTGACGAGGGGACCGTGAGTGGTACCCTCGTCCATACCGTAGCCGACCTTGAAGTCGTTGACCTTGGCAGCAAACTTCTTGAGGAACTCTTCCTTGATGTTGGCGTGAACGTAGATTCGGTTGGCGCAGATGCAGGTCTGACCGGAGCCTCGGAACTTGCATGCGATGGCTCCTTCGACAGCCTTGTCAACGTCAGCATCATCAAAGACGATGAAGGGAGCATTACCGCCGAGCTCCATCGACAGCTTCTTGAGAGTCGAAGAGGACTGGCTCATGAGGATCTTACCGACACGAGTGGAACCAGTGAAGGAGATCTTGCGGACAAGAGGATTCTCGCAAAGCTCCTTGCCGACAGCAATCTCGTTGTCACCCTTCGCGCAGGTGACGACATTGATGGTACCTTTGGGAAAACCAACCTTCTCGGCGAGGTGTGCAAATGCGAGGGCGGAGAAGGGAGTCTCTGCAGGAGCCTTGATGACGACGGTGCATCCTGCAGCGAGAGCGGGTGCTGCCTTACGGGTGATCATGGCAGCCGGGAAGTTCCAAGGCGTGATGAGACCAGCAACACCGACGGGTTGGAGCTGGACAACGTTGCGAACGCCGGGAAGAGGCGAAGGGACGGTGTGACCGTAGGTGCGAGTAGCCTCCTCTGCAAACCACTCAAGGAAACCATTGGAGTAGGCAAGCTCTCCCTTAGCTTCTGGGAATGCCTTTCCGTTCTCAGCAACGATGATCTTGGCAAGATCTTCGGCATTCTCTTGATGAGCGTAGTAGAGCTTCATCAGAAGATCATGGCGGTGCTTGGCGGTGGTCTTGGACCAGGACTTGAAGGCTTCGTTGGCAGCTTCGATAGCAGCCGTGGTCTCCTTTGCACCCATATCAGGGACCTGACCAATCTCGGCGCCGGTAGCCTTGTTGAAAACTTTGAGTGTAGACTTGTTGTCTGCGTCAACCCATTCTCCATTAATGAGAGCCTTGGTTTGCCAAAGCGACTGGTTGTTGAGCTTAAGGTCCTCCTTACCGCCCTTGACGATTCCCTGAGGCATGTGCGGCATCTTGACGGTAGATGTGGAGTGGATAAATCGAGTAGTAGAAGGGTTGCGTGAGCGAGGTTGAGCGAAGAGCCAAGCTGATCGTTGAGCTAGGAGAGTAGAAGGTGCGGTAGTGAGGCGTTGAGCGTTGATTAAGCGAAAAGCAGTTCGAGTAGGAGAGTTGCCTACAGAACGGAGCATGCTAGATTTGGCTGATCGTGTGCGAACCAGTCGACCAAGTCGTGAGTATGTATGTGTAAAGATGCGTTCAGTGGAAATAAGATCAAAGAAGATGAGGAGAAAAGATAGCAAGTCAGCTATAGTGAACGACGATGTTGGCGGCAACCATTCACAGGTTCGGCAATAAAACGCGTCCGTGCGCCCGAAGCATGACTGTTGGTGCGGGGTTTGTGCTGTTTGGCTGCTCTGCTGCCCGCAAATTTGCAACATCGGAATTCAACGTCATCGGCTGTCATCCGGCAAAGCAAAACGATGAACTCCATTTCCTGACAGTAAGACCGGGATACGGTGCTACTGCAGCAAACATCACATGAATAGCAAAGAAGGACCAACCCAAGTTGCTAGTTCACATCGAGTGTCTATTTCCTATAACGCTGCCCCGGTTGAACCAATGACGCTGCGATGGTTTTCGCTCCGAAAAGCGACGAAGGAGGCAACGTACCGACAAATGGAAAGGAGGAGGTGACAAGCTTGCCTGGCGAGTGGCTTGAGCACAGAGACGGAAGATGTTGGCTGCGAGGAAAGAAACGCTGTTGCTACCGAGACGGAATCCGACGGTTTATATATGAGCTTCGTGAGAAGGGTCACATGCACACAAGCTTGAAGGGTCTGGTGACGATGAGTTTCTCGTGGGCATCGGGCACCGCTTCGTCTCGACAGTCGCCATCAAGACTCACTGTACAGAGCTTCAGTGCCTATTCACAGTAGCATGCATGCATCTTGTCTGGCACCTTGGCGATGTTCGAGCTGAGTGTGTCTCGTGATTGACTGGATATGAACGCGGCGGAGTCAGTCGAGTATGCAGGGCCAACAAGTGACTGAAAGTGTTGCGGCACGGGCTCTACGGGTTGCAGCAGACCTGGCCCAATTTGCAGCGAAAGCTCAAAGTGTGAGTAAGCGCGACAGCCGCGTTAGCCTTTCGTTTCGCAAAAAGCCTCGTGGCTTCTTGAAGACTGTGTCAGATCTTCAGCTGAGCACAAACTGCTCGAGTTGAAAATGAATGATTCAGGGTCTGAAGCGGACATGCAGCTTCAACAACTTCTCAAGATGCACTCAGCCTCCCCACACCACCATCGTCACCTTGTATCATTGCCGCGTCCAACCGCGCAATCCTTCGCTTCACACGTACAGGCACAATCAATATGGTGAGTCGCCAATAATTATCGTCCTCGAGAGCGACCAAACCAAGACGGCAACAGGGACAAACAAGACGGCTGACCCTATCTACTACTCGCGCCTTCCTCTACCTTCAGCCCGTCTCATTGACGGAGAGCAAGGACACCCTGGTGCTCCGCTTCAAGTATCACAAGACCACTCTCTTCCTCACATGCCAGCCAACCACTACGCTGTCGTCGCTCAAGGATGATTTCCTCTCTGCTGTTCGAGCCACCAATCAACCAGAGCTCTCAACGTTGGCGCAATACACACAAGCCGATGGCAAGACGTATCCAGATTGGAGCGAGATGAACGCAGAAAAGGATATCGGCCTCTTTGTAGCTGGCAACACAGGCAACGACACTGTCGAGGGCATGACCATCTTCATGCCACTCGATCACGACGCTACATCCTCAGACACCACAGTTCGCAAAGCAAACCTCAAGGATTCGGACGCCGTTTGCGTCGGCTTTCGCGCACACGGAGCATGTAAGTACATCTTTTCAGCTTTTGCTGTTCTGTCGTCGTCTCTGTTATGGAAACACAATACTGATCGTTTCTCAACCTCTTACATCTCCTTTCGTCCATTGACTCTCGACTCGCTCACCATCACAATGCGTGGCTTCGTCCCTTTCTACGTTTCTGTGACGCTATTCCCTCTCTTCGTCACGCAACACACCATCATGTACATCTTGCAGCTTCTGTGTCTCAACCTATCGTTCAATTCGCCGATATGGAAGAAGACGAGGAGGAGGAGGCCGTGGAGCCCGACTCTGTCCCGCCACCTCTTTCCGATTAATGATATCGCAAGGTACAATATCTCCCATTTGCTCTTCACACAAGCTCAGTCTTCGCTACGTGTGAGAGTGTGATGTCAACCGTCTTTTGACGTAAAGAACAGAAGAACGACGGCAAAGCATCGTCAAGAGCACTTGTTTCAGATGCTCCGTCTCGAAAAGCCGCGGCATGAATCGGAAATGTGGAGGATGAGCCTTGATTTTCGCTTTTCTTCTTGGCGAGCATGACAGCTTCAAGCTGCGGTCTGTGCCCAAACTTAGATGACAGATCTTCTTGTGTGTTCACTTTCTCCATCAAAAACACTTGGCCTCGCACAACATCTTCCTACACAAACACCATTCACATCGTCACCCGCTGCAGGTGCCTAACATGCAATCGTTGGCACCACGGACGCGCATTGCGTTATCGCATCCAGCTGTCGGACCCAACAGTCTACTCGGGCTTCCGTCTACCAAGGCACTCAGTGGAACCTACTACTGTGCCGCCGCCTCGTCGCATCAAGTCAGGGCATTCCGAAGCTCTACGGGGCAGACATTGTCCTCGACAAGGCGCAAATCGTTCTCGAGCACCTCACAAGCTAGAAACACACCTTCCGATTCGCCGATACGTCTGGTCCCGACCAACCCAGTGTCATCAACAAAGTTTCCGCCGCCCTCGTTCCCTCCATCTTTCGGATCCAACCAGCTGGTTCCCGTGCCAGATGAGACGTACCGACGCCTGCACAACATTCTCGCTTGCTTCGACACACCCGTCCGCTTTGCATTCGCCTATGGCTCTGGCGTCTTCTCGCAACAGGCAGCTGGGCCTGAGCATTCTAAGCGTCCGGCTACGAAAGACGGCAAGAAGATGATCGACTTTGTCATGGCTGTCACGCATCCACAGCACTGGCACTCTCTTAACATGGCACAGCATCCCAAGCACTACTCGATGCTCAGCCGACTGTTGGGCAGCATGGGGATCGGTCTGGTTCAAAGGCGGGGTGCCAAGATCTGGTACAACCCATATGTCACGCTGGAAGACGAGCTGGTCAAGTACGGCATCATCAGCGTCGATGACCTCTGTGTGGACTTGCTCGATTGGGAAACATTGTACGTCAGTGGACGCATGCACAAACCCGTTGCTTTGATCACCTCGGACGCCAGGGTACGTCTGGCTCAACAAGTCAATCTCGCCTCGGCATTGCGAGCTGCGCTGCTTCTACTGCCACGAGAGTTCACAGAGGTTGATCTGTATACGCAGATTGCTTCGCTCAGCTATACTGGCGACTTTCGAATGTCAGTGCCTGGCGGTGAAAACTCGAACAAGGTGCGCAACATTGTAGTCAACCAGCGCGAAGAGTTCCGTCGACTGTATGCTGGGTTGATGCGCAACCTGGGTACGCTTTCAGTCGAAGAGACAAATGAAAACCGGTTCAGGATCACACAAGATGACTCAGTGGCCACACGAGCGGCCTACGCTGCCAGGTTGCCAAAGAATCTGCGGCAGAAGGTGCAAGATTACTACACGTCTAAGCCAGACCTAGACCCTGCCTTTCTCAAGCTCTCGCTTTCCAAGACACTGGACACAGTGCCTCGAGCGCCGTCCCGGATCGAGCGGGAAGAAATATTGAATTCCTTTTGGCGTGCAGCTGTTCAGAGGGAAGATTTTGGACAGGTGCTGTTGCAGATGATCGCAAAGACGGTCAAAGGACCTGCCATGTCTCAGTCGCTCAAGGGTATCTATACTGCAGGTTTCACTAGGACATTCCGATACGTGGCTGCCAAGATTGGCAAGGTAAGTTACTTTGCTGTTGCGACCGTGGTTCTGCGACTAATCCAGGACTACAACACTGACCGTTTTCCCTTTATGCTCTGCGCACCCACAGTACTTTGATGGCAAGAAAGAGAAGAAGTGATTGCTTAGCATTATCATCGAGCAATCAAAACATCCCGACACTGCAACCGGCCGTGACGTGGCAACTTGTGGTGAGAGAGCGGTATAAAGACATTGCGTCTTTGATGCGGAGCAGCCCGACACTTGCTTGATCGGAACCTTTTGGTCAGGTTCGATCAAGTGCGTGGAAAGGAAGTGAGCTAACGACGCAAGGTGTCACAGTCACGCGAGCTGATACTCTCAGGCACAACCTGAGTGGTACGGCAGACAATCGGGTAAGCGGAGCCCTGCCGATGTCTTTTCGGTGATGTTTGTTCAGTCTGGTGCGTCAAGGGCGTTTGCAGGTGCATCGATTGAGACAGAAGAGTACCAGAGATTCGATTCATGCCACACTTGAACGCAGAACACTTCAAGCTTCTGTTCAAGCTCCGCAGCTCTTGGTCGGCTACTGTCAAGAGAACTTTTGACTTTCTGACTTGCTCAAGGACCCCTCAAACGGATGAGAAGAGACATCATCATCAGATCCCCAAGTTTGAAAGCCAGCTGCAGCGAGGCTCGGAGAGACACAGGGAAGAGGACCTATCAAAGGCAGGCCGCTTCGCGTCTAAATTTCAGTTTGACAATTCGCAGGTCTGCATGCCGTGAGATCAACACCGCAGAGCTTTGCAGATGTTCTTCACAACACGCACGCGCTGGCAGCAGAGCGCTGTCTGCTTTCGACGGAAAGGATCAAAATAAATATTGAAAACAAATTCAAAACTACCAAAAAAAAATCCTCCGACACCCGAGACTGCAGCTACTGTAGCCAGCAGCCCAAAGCCGAAAAATAGGGTGCAACAGCAACAGCAGCATCAGCAGCAGCAACAATACACACACACACACAAGCTACCGAGACCAACACCAACTTCAACTTTGAGACTTCACCATCGTACAAAGCGTCTTGATCGTTCGCTCCAACCACCACCGTCATTCCTTCTCATCTCCGGTCGGCGATCACTTATAGAGGCTTCTCAAGGCACCTAATCTTACCCTCATTCCGACCCGACATCAAACTAGAACCCGCCTCGACGTTGCACGCAGATCAGGCACCGTAACTCCATACACCTCACTTTTGCTTAGCCACGACCGAGTCGACCTCTGCACCTTACATCTCGCCAGATCCTCGCCCGCCGGATCACTACTAGACTCTTGATCTAGTGCTACAAGGTACTGCTACGGTGTCTCGCACACCGACACTTCCATCGTCACCATTTCGGGCCCACGTCATCTCAAACGTCTTTCCCTTTGCTCTCCGACCCTGTCGTCGTCGTTCACATTCGGTGACAACGACAACAAAGACCTCTTTTCGCCCACAGCTCGATCAGATAGCGGCCGCGCTCCTTCTCCTGCAGCTTCGGGTCTCGGAATCGACTCTGAGTCGTCCACCTCTTCCGAGAGGCGGTCCTCTCAGGGGACTGATGGCTTAGCACCCGGTGCTTCGCTCGACACCAGACTCAACCGCGCAAAGAAAGCTGTCCGACATATGCGAACCTACTCGTCTCAATCTGCTGCCAGCTTTGCTTCACATGCTTCCACCTCACGCCAGGCTTCCGCAGAGATTCTAGAGGAGGACGAGCCCTCTTCGTCCAGCCCGCATTCGAACCGTCTCCAAAACACCGCCGCCGACATGTCCGGTTCTGACCTCGCCGACTCGCCAAGACATTCCCGCATCGCATCTCGTTCCGATGCCGGCTCTATCTACAATGCGGATCAGAGCATGTCCGCATCCATGCTGTCCGTCGTCGACCCTGTCAACATGGACCAAATCGAGAACAGCGTGCGTCAGTCCAAAACGATAGAGGACTTTACAAACATCATCAGCGAATTCCGTCAGAATCGTCATACCCTCTATCCCGACTCGCTCGCTGGATCTTCAGCTCAGGACACCGGAGGATTGCCCACCAGCGCCAGCCATCATAGTCTTGATCAGCGAAGCGATACAGGAGAGCCGTCAGTCAGATGCACGTGCTGCTGCAGCAAGGAAGATTGTCCACGCGCCCTTCGAGCTCGACAAGAATGGCGTGATCTTGAGGCTGATCTTCGACTCAGTGCCGAGATCGGCCAAGCTCTCCTTCGCCGTCACGATTCTATGCAGGCCAAACTTCAAAAGCAAGCAGAAGAATACATGCAACAACGCGACGGTCTCATGAGTCGATTGACCAAAAGCTACAAAGAGACATCCGCCCTCGAACGCGAGCTCGCACAGTCCAACTTGAACCTCGAGGCAGGCGACAGCAGCAATCGCGCTCTCCTCCACGAGCTCGACGATGCCCGCAATCAGCTCAACAAACTCAAAGCTGCTCAGACTCGTCTTAGTGGTGCTGACGAAAGAGCCAAGTCACTGCAACGAGAACTCGAAGATCTCAAGCAAGAACTTGCAGCCGAACGCAAACGCTCCCAGGCATCTGATGCTAGGGCCAAGAAGCTCGAGCTCAAATCTGTCCAGCTCAAAGATGCTCTTCGTGACGCTCGCAAAGACGTCCGCATCGACACAACGCCAAACAGTCGAGCCATTATCGACGACGAAGCGATTCAATCGGCCAGAGACCGACTTACTCGTGGACTCCGGCATCAGCGCAACTTCTCGCTTGGCACCGACATCTCGTCTAGCAGTGATGACGTTGAACAGACGCAAGCTATCGAAGCTCTCGTTCGCGACAACGAAGCCTTGCGAACCGATAACAACCAGCTCCGTAGTCTGGTCGACACCTGCAACGAGGAGCTTGAGACACTACGCAGCTCGGTCACCAACGCCATCACAATGGTCGCATCTCCTGCTCCGGACCTTGCCAAGTTTGATGATCACGCGTCTGCTGATCTCGAATCACAGGCTTTGAACAACAGAAGGACAGCCGTCGACACATCTGTGTCGGTTCAGGCTCATGCAAGCGACGCAGAGCATGGTGTAGCCAAGGACAATCTGTATCACGAGTTGCACGCTGGCCCGACTGACAAAGCGGCGACACCTGTGCAGAACGCAATTGCTCGACCACCGATGTCATCACAAGCATCCTCCTCAAGCTCTTTTACCTTCCCACCGATGTCGCCCTCTGCGACAGATGGCTACAGTGCGTCCATCGCTCGCAGCGATTCCGTCGCTTACACCGCAGATAGCAGCGCAGCCAGTCAGCGCCCAGAGTCCGTCTCCTTTGCGCCAAGCTCAAGATCCAGCGAAACCAGCCGTGACACAGAGAAAAACACCTCCGACTTCTTGCATTTCGATCCAGCTCGTCGCGAAAGCCGCACTGCGCAACTCGGCAACCTTCTCGAATGCATCAATCGGCTTTTCACCCGCTTGTCCACAGCTGACGTTGACACGCTCACCCGTCGTCTGCAAAGACAGAATCTTGCAGGAGACGCCGGTCACCTGGC
>JAXQGJ010000663.1:0-11001 GCA_037039655.1 Pseudozyma sp. M118-08B | reverse complement strand
AAGGATTATTTTGCACAAAAGAAAAAACTTATACCCGATATAATGAAGGCTTTTAATGAATTGGCAGAAGAAAATGATTTGCACAACGAGCCATCCTTACATCACGACATCATCACTTTGATTCGCAGCATCACAGGTTTTGTTCATATATACCTGGACAATACGATGGCGAACGACAGCAAAGGTGCTTCTGCGGAGGGCTCTGGCTCGAACGCAAACACACCTGCGGACGCATCCGAGCAAGTCATCGATCGATCTCAAATCTTAGCTCAAGCAACACGGTTCTTGACATCCGCCAACATCTCCGAATCTGCCTCTGAAGATGATAAGCGAGACTTCTTGCGTTCTAAAGGATTGACCGAAGACGAGATCAGTCGTGCTTTTCAAGATGCCAAGTCTCCTGTTCAGAGCTTGGCTTCTTCTACCGCCGCCAACGCTTCTCATTCGCAAAATGGCGTCGACCCGTTCGATCTCGCAGCACGCCAGTTCGACGATCCTATCAACGCAGACTCCATCGCACCGCCACCAAAGTCGTACCCCAACTCTCCACTTGCGCTGTACTACGATCCACCGGCATCCCAATCCTCTTCTGGCTACCAAGCATCGCTAGGCTACCCATCGCAATCAGGCGCACCAGGTCAACCCGCATCGCCGCTGACGAGGTACCAAGTTCTATTGCGGTTCTTCCGAACTCTCAGCTTCATGATGATGTTAAGTGGCGGTGTGACTGCGCTTGTGGTTTCAGCTTATAGAGCTTATGTGTTGCCCAAGATCACGGCGATGTTCGATGCGCGGAGTATCATCCTCAAGCATCACATTGTGCTGTTCGATAAGCTGAGGAGCAACGTTGCCGGTTTGGCTACCTATGTGCCTGTTCAGCAGCAGGCGTGCAGCATTGCAAATGGTGGGAGTGCGGAGGATGGCAGCTCAGCAGCAGGACCAGCTGGATCGCCGTTGAAAGGCGTACTCAAGAAGGTTCATTTTAACGATGAAATCGCCGCTGAAGGGGCTGGCGAGGGGGAGAAAGAAGGCGTAAAGTCAACGCAGCACAGCAACACCAACAGCAAGGCGTCGGGGACGGAAAAAGTCGTTTTGCCAGGAACTGACGTTGTTGTTGAAGCAGCCAAAACGCCCTTACTCTCCTCAGAAGGCAAAGAAGGTTCCGATTCCGGCTCCAACGCTGAAGCCGAAGACGAAGGAGCAAACCTACCCAAACTCGACCCTATCGATTTGATGACCCCCATTCGCGAAAGCATGGCTCGTCTCGCAGCGGCACTCAAAGGCGATCTTGCCGGTCAGAAGGGCTCCACCACCCCATCAGCCTCCTCGTCTAACACCTTTACTGCATCCAGTACTTCCACATCACAGCGTGCAGCTAGAAACGCAAGCGTAACCGACGCAGACGGCTCAGACGAATGGGAAGATGACTCCTCCCAAACTAGCGGCTCTTCCTCCGACGAAGACGATGACGGCCTCGAATTCGACCCCTACGGAGCATACCAGAAGAAGCATAAACACACTCAATCCTCTGCCATCCCTTCCTCCTCTTCATCGAACAGTTCCACATCCCTGGGCGGCCTCAAAGCCTCCCTAGTTAGCCTCAACGCTGAGATTTCGTCCCACGCCTTCGCGTCGACCGCCTACTCGAGTTCGTATAGCGGCTTCCGAATCGGTGGTGCGACCGGCGGAGAGGGTGCCGAGAGTCCCAAGTCCGGTGATCTAGGACAGGTAAAAGCGGAAATTAGGAGTCTGAAAGGATTGCTGTTGAGTAGAAGGAACTTCCCGTCGTATGGGATGGGTAGGCCGCCGCCGCTGCCCGCTGCGACTGCGGGTGGGGCGATCGAGGCGAGGAGTTCATCCGCTGTTGTTTGATAGCTTCATACATATGTGCGGGGATGCAATGGTGAAGCTTTCCAAACGAGGTAATGAGAGGAGCGAAACTTTTTGGTTGCGATAGAGTGACTGTGATGCGATGCTATGCGGTGAGACTGTGCTAATTTGACAAGGGGGAGATGAACGAGGGAGGACTGAATCGTGATTTCAAGTGCAGTCAGAACCACCATTCTGTACTGGGCTGTTGTCGTGGGGCTTCGATTCGCCAGAGAGCGCTCGTAGCGCGGCGTGAGGAGGGATCCCAGCTCTCAATCTTCGCCTCCACCAACACCGTACCTCTCGTGAATGGCTTTCGCGGGCAGCTGTTCGATCTCGGCGATCTTGTCCATATCACCAAGCAAGATTCTAAACTTCAGCATTCGTGCTATATCTCCTCGAAGCGAGAGAAGGGTGAGTGCGGCTTACCTTATCGAAGACGACCTGAGTCGAGTCTTTGACTCTGTTGTATTGCGTTAGCAGTGAGATGTATTCCGAGACGATCTGGTCTGCTTCTTGCGGAGGTAAGTTTTTGGATGTTCGATTTGCGTTGTGCGCTTTTAGAATTCCTCTGTTTGGTCCCACCAAAAGGGGCGAAAGTCAGCTCGCCTACTTGACGATCTGAAGAAAGCAAGGAGAGGAGAAGGCGGAACTTACGCTAAGCTCTCCTCCACGGCAGCTACTTCTGCTTCTAGTTCGGGGACGCCTTTGGCACGCGACGCCTCATGAGTCGGACCAACGCTAGCATTGGGAGAAGAATTGGTGGTGGTGGTGGCAGCAGAAGAAGAAGAAGAGGATCGTTCGGGCGGTTGCGACGATTGACGCCGGCTACCAAGACCGCTAAGAGGTTTAAAGGCGGCTTTGAGAACGTTTGCCGAGTCGTCGCTACCCGTTCGTTGAAGCGATCGAGAGGGCGCAGAGTTGCCCGCGCCAGACCGGGCGGCTTTGGAGGGAGAAGCCGACCTCCTCATTGCAACGAGCCATTCGGTAGGTGGTGGTCAAGAAGGAAGTTCAAATCGCATCTCAAGAAAGCATCCACTCGAACGTGATTTTGACGTGCAGCTTCGGATCTGCCGAAATTTGAAATAATCGTTCACACGGCGTATCGGACTTTCCGCAACCTCTATGTGATTACCGGAACGAAGTCGTGTGGCGACGTTGACGACGGAATACACCCAAGGAATTTGGACTGAAATGCACTGACAACGCTTTGGACCAGTCACACGCCAGTCTAGCCCTGCGCCATATGGCGCTGACCCTGGCTAGCTGAGGCTTGAGTTTCGTCTGGATCAATAGAAATATGTCCTCGATAAGCCCTCATATGACAGTATGATGTGCCTGGTTCGATTGGACGAATGGCTGAATTTTCTTGCTGGACTTTCACGGGGAGACCATTCCGGAGAATTCAAACCATTCACCGCCTTGAAGTCGGCGGTTGGTCCAGCAATTCAACTCCGGTCTTCGAACATCTCAGCGCGGCCGCTCGCAACAAGTTGAAGCTATTATTAATACTTGATTCTCCCCTTGCAGACGCTGCTCCTGATGCTCCTACGTTCAAAGAACCAGAGTACCTTGAAGAACCGCTCGAGCTTGATGTTCAACGGACCCATATCGCAGCAGCACGCTACGTGGGTACGTTGTTCCGAGGGCTTGACTTAGACGAATCGCCACAAGAACACAGCCCTTCAGTGAGCGGCTCAGCCTAGTAGAAGCATCAAGTCCTCATCATACGCACTGAAGTCATGACTTCAGTGCATACTTTCACCACCATTCATCATTCATGTACAGATCGACTCAAAGCAATGCCGACCAGTGAGACAATTGAAGCATACACTGCGTCGAACGGAAGCTCTGCCTCGCTCACCAGCTCAACTTGCACGCATCAAGGCAGTGCAGCCATTCATGTCGTGATCCTTCCGAAACGATTCCATTCAAAGAGACATCAAAGCTACAGGTATCGGAACAGATGAGACGAAACTGTTCTTTCTTTGATCTTTACCAAGACGATTAGTAGTCATCGCTCGAGTTGTTCGAGCCGTACTGGTCGTTTCCGCCGTAGCCACCGCTCTGACCTCCTCGACCGGAAGAGCCGTAGCTATCAGAGTTGTCGTTGCCGCCGTAGCCACCGGACTGGCCTCCAGAACCGTAGGAGTCATCGTCGTTGTTGTTACCGCCGTAGCCTCCAGACTGGCCGCCACGTCCGCCGGACGATCCGAAGCCAGAGCTTGAGTTGTTGCCGCTACCGTAAGAGTCGGAGCCGGAGTTGCCGCCGTAGCCTCCGGCCGTGTTGGACGAGCCGTAGCTGTCATCGTCGTTGTTGCTGCTGCCTCCGTAACCACCGGACTGACCACCACGACCGCCGCTCGAGCCGAAGCCGGAGCTGCTGTTGTTGTTGTTGCCGCTGGCATAGCTGTCAGAGCCCGAGTTGCCTCCGTATCCGCCAGACTGATTACCGGAGCCGTACGAGTCGTCATCGTTGTTGTTGTTGCGACCCGAAGAGCCGAAACCGGACGACGAGTTGTTACCGCTTCCGTAAGAGTCGTCGTTGTTGTTGCCACCAAAGCCACCGCTGCTGGAGTTGTTGTTACCAGAGCCGTAGCTGTCGTTATCATTAGAGTTGCCTCCGTAGCCAGACGACTGGTTGTTGTTGTTGTTGTTCTGGTTGCCTCCGGTGAACTGACCGAGGAGGTCCTTGCCCTGCTGGGAGTTGGCGAAGTTCTTGGCCTGGTTGATGAATCCGTCCATGATGAAAGTGTGATGAGTTGTGGGGTTTGAGAGAGTGTCGAGTGAATCAGGTGTGAGATGTAGGCGGGAGGGAGACGGCGGTGTGAGCACGGGTATTATATATCATTTGGACGAGTAAAGGTAAGGCAGTCAGTCAGGTTGCCCTTGCCTGAGCAGTCGGAGCGGCTACCTTTCTGTGGTCACATAAGAAACACTTGGCCAAAGCGCTCCACAAGACAGACTGTGTCGAGAAGCTTCACTCATTCCAGACATGCGGCTGTTGCACTGAGGAACGGTTACTTTCGGTTGCTCTGTGCGCGGCTCTCATGGTGCCTCGTGCAGCAGCTGCCAGTGTGACATCTGACTCGCCTTTCAAAGGAGAGCCCATGTAAGCGAGCCAAGGGACGGGCGTGGGTAACAAGGTGTGCTTTCCGTAGAACATCTGAAGGTCGGCTGTCATGATGCCACGCTCAGCTCGGTTACCCTCGCAAATTGACATAGCCAGATTCGGGCACCGGTGTTCTTTCCCTCGCCGCTCAATAGACATGCCGGCAAACGAACCGCTGCAGTTACTACATCACTCGCCGTCGCCGCAAGAATGATCTCCTGGGCAGCTTGTCATCTCTCATCCCTTTCATCGCCTTCCCAGCTCATGTAAGATAGTGCTCGAATTGATGTTGGCATATTGACATGGGAACGCAAGATCACACTGCTTGGTGCCGACGGCGAAATGTCGAGCTGCTAAAAAGGGCCGTGCGGTCAGGTGGGACGGCAGAACGTGACAGCTTGAAGCTCGCCTCCTTGCGCCATCGTGGGGTCGAGGCTCGAGCGTTAACGTTCCATGCGGTGGCTGCCATGCCCTTCAAGCCATCACTCCTTACGATTGTATGAATCGCGCTAGATCAGGTCCCGTTGGTGCAAACCTGACAAGATGACAGAGCTGTCCGTGCAAGAGAGAACAACACATAGACACCTGCCTGCAGCTATTTCAACTCAGACCGCACTCTAAAAAAGAAAAGAAAGAAAAAAGTCTGGGGCACGAGGGCGTCACATCCGAGCCGCAGGCAAGTATCTGTTGTGAAAGACACACAGAGCGTACAGGGGCTGGACCGTGCATCTTAATTACCCCTCCACCTATCGCCGTCTTGTGTTGCTCTTGTTCGCTGTTGCTAGTGCCTTGACCGTGCACGCTATCCGGCTGCTTCTTTCAAGATTCGGCTCGCCGATATGGCGAGAAGGTACGCAACGACGCTTAAGCGAAGCGAGCCCTCGGCTTTTGTGACATATCACTTCCCCTTCCGCTTCTTGTGTACTGTATCAACAACAGACAGCTTGGAATGACGATAGCGGCGTGCTTTGAGGCTGTGCGTTGGGCGTTGAGGCTGAATAGGACTCGGCCCGCTTGTCCGCGCTGCCGCTCTGGTCTCGACCCGATGTCTGTCGTGCAACCTTCCATTCGGAGTCGTGCTCTGATCTTCCTGGAGGTGACGCTATCACGACACCTTTGCGAGATGACGTTACGGACGGCACGTTCGGATAACGTGGACTTCCCTCGTGTGCCGCTCGCTTGCTTCAGTTCGGTAGGTTTGTTCACCTTGCTTCTGTAAGGCAAGAGTAGTGAGCTGTGCACCATGTACATTGCTCAAGCCGGTCCAGACGCTTCCGAGAAAGGCATCCCGACTGTCGGCTGAATGCACAGGACGGCAGCGGAGTCTGGGTTGGATCGCCGTCTTGCCTTTGACATGTGATGAGATCTGTATCCTCGTACCGCGCTCCCTTACCAATCACGCTCCGTTCTCTCAGCAGGGTATGGCTGTCAGACGTTACGGGGCTGTGTGCCCGGTGTCTGTGCCATGCAATACAAAACCATGCAAAGCCGCACAACGGCGACTCGCTGCGCCTATTGATGCAGACAGTGCCGGCCGTATGACAGCGCTTTTCCCTTCTTGTCCCGATTGTCCGGCTCGGATATCAATCTCACACTCGCCGTCTTTCTTTTCGAATGCTCCGTGCTTTGCATAGCCTTCAAGGGCCCACGATGTCCAGTCTAGATCGTCTGAAGGCTCTCGACTTTACACGCATGACATGAGTCCACCACAGTGGACCTACACTCGCGCGGCTCTCTGTCAAGCTGAAGCATTAGATACCATCATTTGTTGACAGGGTCGACGCACGAGACTCATCTTGCTCTATCATTCCTTGCCCTTTGCGAACAGACATTGATACTGCAGCGGTTCAATCTACGGTATGATAGTGTAAGCTTCATACTGTGGTTCTTGCAGCCCACAATTGTGAAAGGACAATCTGCCATGGAAAGAGAGTCAATTATGGGCATTCGGTCTCTTGTTGACGACGGGATCAGCAGATCGTAGAACTCGCATCAGACCTATCGGTGATGCATCTCACCAAAAGATTTTGCTCAATTTCAGTGCAGCATTTTCTCAGCGCATTTTCCCTGGATATTTTGAAGAAAAAAAGAAACATGCAAGCCAGACTCTGCGCAACTCTTGCTTCTCAATCGCTTCTCTGCAGAGTGAGCTGGCTGGCTAGCTCATTTTCGGATCTGCAGATGTGCGATCAAAGACACGGATCTGTGTCTCGATGGACCCGATGCTCCTGGAGCGAGCGTCTCGGACCACAGACATTTGACAGCGAAGATCACGTTCTTCCTACAACACAACTAGGGGAAGGCTATCACAGACAACCACAGCATCGACACAGACGACTAAAGCACGAACACGTCGGGCAGGGAATAACGGTGGTGATGTATAGTTCCTGTCCAATGTGAATGTGTTCGGCAAGAGCCAACAACGACAGCTGCTGACGCCTGAACTACTACACTCTAACAAGGAAGGTCCCTTGTGCAGTATCGTAAGGGTCCAACTGCGTGCGACACCATCTCCCTGCTCTACACTCTGTGTGCAAAGAAGGTGTAATGACATCCAACTTCATCTTCCTGCCATTGGTTCATGTCGAGAACGAGCTCCTTTGCGCAACATGCAGCGACGAGTGGGGCCGATCTGACTGCTGTAGAGACCAAGCTTGAAACCTACCTCGTGCTGCACTCTCGATTCGATTCGACTGAATTAGCTTTGACCCTCCTTTTTACCCATTTTTCTTCCGTCTCTTCCCACCTTTGCAACGCATCGTTGATACGCGGCGTGCCGCGAAGAAGAGAATGAAAATGGTCCAAAATGGTCGAGATGACGCCTCTTTCACCAAAAATGGGAGGCGGAGTGGCCGAAGAGCGAAAAAGAAAAGAAGAGGTCTTTGCGCATCAAATCGTGTCAATCAGCCAATCCCATTCCAAGCTCAGTCAGTCAGCTCTAATATCACGAATATGCCCCCAATCCGACCGTGTCTTTGCCTCTGCAGGCAAGCAAATGACTTAGCGCGAGTAAGCCAAAGCCGAGACTCAAGGTGACGGATCCGCCGTTCTGGCTTCTGCTTTGCCAGCTTTGCCTGCCCTGTCTGCCCTGTCTGCGCGTTTCCAACTTCGCCATCCGGAAAAAGCTTAGCAGCAGCGACGACTGCAGCAACAGCAAGCAGCTCAAAATCAAGTCGCGGTTTGGACTCAACTTGATTGGCAATTCCAGAGGTCGATGCGCACGGTATGAGAGGGGCAAACACTCTGACACATTTCCAACTTGGGCCGACTCGAGCAACGATCACATCTCGACCCCATCACACATCTGCGCGCTGCGCCGCGCTTTGCTCCCCACCACCGATTCGCCATCCCCCATTCCACAACTTCTCGAACACCACCACTCTTAGCATCATCACCACGGTATCTGCCAGTCGTACCCGATTGGACCTCCGGAATCGGCGGCGTAGCATTCGACATCGAATCTTCTTGCACCGAGCCCGGTCAACAATTTGGCCTGCAAAGCACTTTCGGGCGTCAATCCCTGAAGCTCGAGGGGTACTCAAGGCCAAGACTTTCCGTTAGCTCGAAGTCATCCCTGCTACACGATCGGCAGCAACACAGACCAATGGTCACACTGCACTAGCCGATCGACAAACACAAGGGTCTGCTCCAAGGCACAGGTGCGCATACACCCAATCTCGGCAACTCATCGCACCTCTCTGTCCTCGATCTCTTTGAACTCGGCACATTCGAAGTCTCAGCGGTCCCACATCAGGAAAACAAAGCCTATCCTTCCACGGATCTGTTGACAAGATGAGCGGCGAGGATCGAGGCGGTTATCGGTATGCTGGGCGTCCAGCCGGCTACCCGGCAGACGGCTACGGTCGATACGAACCAAGTCTCAAGAGCTCAATCCCTGCTCGCTCCTACGAGAGACCACCGCATCCCGACGATGCCTATGACCGTCGTATTCCAGATCGAGTCCACCCCGCTTATACTACTGGCCCTTCTTACGGCGATCCATCACACTCTGCTCCACCACCTCCAGAGTATCGCCGTCCGCCTCCCCAGCAGTCGTATCGTTACGAAGAAGAATACCTCGCTCGTCCTCCGACGCATCAACGCCCAGAATATGCAGACGACTATCGCCGCCAGCCAGTCCACAGAGATCCCTATCGAGGCGTAGAGGACAGAAGAGTGTTCGAGGAAGCCCACTCAGATCCCTATGCATCGCACTCCCGTCATGCTTATTCAGCAGATCCGTATCGATCGGATCCGGTCCATGACATGGACAAGCGAAGACACGCTCCCGTCGCCTACGATCGCTACAGTGTCAGAGAGGAGCCTAGGCCCATGGCCGACGTCCGCCAAGTCGAGGAGCCGATCTATCGCAGAGAAGAGTATGACGCCTATGCACGCGAAATCCAGCCTTCGTACCGAAGAGGCGCACCGCGATCTCCCGTGCCTACGACGCGGCCGATGCCTAGCGCACACGACCTCAGAAAAGAGCTACCCGTGCGCGACTACGACGAGGCGCCACGTCGGTACGCCGAGCCGCCCCAGCAGCCAGAGTCCCCACCGAGACCCTCCATGTCCATTTTCAACATGCTCAACGACCGTACAGCCAATGGAGGATCTGCATCTATCCATTCGAGTCCAGCAAAGTCAGCAGCTGACCAAGAGGCATACCCTTCGGCTGTTCCCGAAAATGTCCGCAGCTCTCGTCCCGCTTTTGACCCTGCGCGCGAACAGTCGAGCTACGCTTCCCGCGGCCCGACAATGCGTTCAAGCAGTCGTGAGGACCGTCCACGTAGGGTCGACTTCACCCCAGATCCCGAGGATGAGGCAGAGCAACCGCTCGCTCAAGGACTACACAAACCTTCGAGTGCAGCTGCTGATGGCCCTCCCATCCGCGTCAAGGATGAAGAATCTGCCTCGCTACAGGCAGCTCCTCTTGCCGAGCCTTCCAAAGTCGACAATACTCAGCGCAGCGAATCGCCCGTCAGGTCATTCGCAAAGACGGCGGCAGTAGGCAGCTCGACGCCTTTGGCTGAGAAGCTGGACGCACCTCCTTCCTCCACCAAGGCAGCTCCGGCCAAGACACTGCTCAAGCTGCGCAACAATCCTCTGCCTGCATCCAAGAGTAACTCCAGCTTTGTCGCGCCTCCTCCTCCCGCAAAGAAGAACCGCGATCCCGACGGATGGGAGAGCGACCTCTCCAACGATGAGAACCGTGCCGTGTGGCAGCCGGAGCTGGACGACTACATTTACGACATGAACGAGCGCATGCGTCTCATCGAAGATGCCTTTGAGTCCACGCTGCACGAAAAGCATGCCGAGGTCGAGAGGCGCCTGGCACGTGCGTACGAAGGACGTCACTTTGCTGTGATCCGACAGCTCCGTCTGCGCGAACTCAAGGAAGCATCTCAACGTGATGTTGCACGCCGACAGGATCAGGTGCGACAGCTGCGCGACCAAGAGATCGAGCTGGAGCTGCTGGGCACTCTGAGCGACAGTCAAGCTGCAAAGAGAAGGAGAGGCGGCAGAGAAGGTGACGAGGTGGACGAGCTTCAGCAGGGCGAGGATAGTGACGAAAGCGATGACATTGCACTTGCCGACATTGCTGCTCGTGCCAATGGCAACAAGGCCAACATCATCAAGCTCAAGCGCAGCAAAGGCAAGCTCGGTGCAGGTGACGCTCGAGGCAAGAAGCGCAGGCTCGATGCTGGTGGCGCTGCTTCGTCGCCGGGCCCTGTCAACGATGCCGACTTGACGCTCGCCGAGCTCAGCGCCATGATTGACGGTGACGAGTCGGTGCTTGCCTCACGCCAAGCTTCGCCCACTCTTGATGATACCAGCTTTGCCCTCGACCTCGACGCTGCTGGCAAAGTACCGATCGACGCACGTCGCGCGCAGCAGCTCGAAGATGCTCACCGACGCATCTGGACTACCATCGCCAAGCGTTCTCGCTACTAATGCCAACATTCTCACTCGTAATCAGTCCACCGCTCCTTACGGTACGACTTCAGCCCGATTACGAC